>ML102828.1:153929-270072 GCA_003697995.1 Taxidea taxus jeffersonii | reverse complement strand
AAAAAAAAAAAAAAAAAAAAAAACAAAACATCTCCAAAGTCAAAGGAAACAAAAGCAAAAATTAACTTTTGGGATTTCATCAAGGTCGAAATCTTCTGAACAGCAAAGGAAACAGTCAACAAAACAAAAAGGCAAACCACACAGTGGGAGGAAATATTCACAAATGACACACAGACAAAGGGCTGATATCCAAGATCTATAAAGAACTCCTCAAACTCAACACACACAAAACAGATAATCACATCAAAAAATGGGCAAAAGACATGAACAGACACTTCTGCAAAGAAGATATACAAATGGCTAACAGACACATGAAAAGATGTTCATCATCATTAGCCCTCAGGGAAATTCAAGTCTAAACCACAGTGAGATACAACCTTATACCATTTAGAATGGCCCAAATTAACAGGACAGGAAATAACAAATGTTGGAGAGGATGTGAAGAAAGGGGAACCCTCTTAAACTGTTGGTGGATAGCAAGTTGATGCAGCCACTTTGGAAGAGTGTGGAGATCCCTTAAAAAATTAAAAATAGGGCTACCTTATGACCCTGCAATTGCACTACATCTGTATCTTTGGGGTAAATGCAGATGTAGTGGAAACAAGGGCCATATGTATCCCAGTGTTCATAGGAGCAATGGCCACAGTCGCCAAACTGTGGAAAGAGCTATTTGCCCAACAGATGAATGGATAAAGAAAATATGATACATATATACAATACAATGGAATATTATGAAACCATCAGAAAGGATGAATACCCAATTTTGTATCAACATGGACAGGACTGGAGGAGATCATGCTGAGTGAAATAAGTCAAGCAGAGAAAGTCAATTATATGGTTTCACTTACTTGTGGAGCATAAGGAATAACATGGAAGACATTAGGAGGAGGAAAGGAAAAGTGAATTGTGGGAAATCAGAGGGGGGATGAAGCATGAAAGACTGTGGACTCTGAGATACAAACTGAAGGTTTGGAGGGGAGGGTGATGGGGGGATGGGTGAGCCTGGTGGTGGGTACTAAGGAACACACATATTGCATGGAAAACTGGGTTTGGTGCATAAACAATGAATCTTGGAACACTGAAAAAAATAAAACATTAATAAAAAATTAAATTAAGATGTTAAAAAAAACAACAACAAGAAAACTTCTTTTCCAAATGATACTACTTACCAAATTCCAGTAAACAAAAATATAATGGTAATGAATAAAAACAAATTAACAACTGTTAAATAAATATAGATTAAAATATAATTTTACAAAGTGGCCTAATGAAGAGATTAAATTCAGCATGTTTGTGATGCTCAAATAGTTATATGAAAAAATATTAAATGAAAATTAGTAAATAAAAGAATAAAATAAGAATTTATGAAAATGGAAAAAAAATTGGAAACACTATAAAATATATATATTATCCTTGAAATGGAAACACAATAGACAGTACAAAATAGATATGACATTAATGAAAAAGAGCTTAGAAACTTGTCAAACACTACTAAGAAGTTTGCCACCAATACACCAAAATATTAAGAAGTTTGCATTGGTATAATGTTAAGAATGATCCGTGGTATGACATGTAGAGACTCTGAAATAGACTTTTAAGTTTCACAAGAAAAAAATGGAAGAAATATCAGAATGGTAATATTTGAAGATATAATCAATGTGATTTTCTGATCATCAAAGAAAAAATAAGTTATGTTTTTAAATTATGCTTAGAAGGATAAATAAAATATATCTGTATCTATGTCCAGCATATGAAAAACTTCTGGAAGAAAAAAGAATCCAGTTTTGTTTTGTTTTGTTTTGTTTTAAGTTGTAAGAGTAAAACAACATCATTTGCAGAAAAAAAAATATTTTTTTAGCT
Organism: Taxidea taxus jeffersonii; assembly: GCA_003697995.1. Lineage (NCBI taxonomy): Eukaryota > Metazoa > Chordata > Mammalia > Carnivora > Mustelidae > Taxidea > Taxidea taxus. Next base: position 268,212 of record ML102828.1, on the reverse strand, counting down.
CAATTAAAATAACAGATTGTTTTTAACCAGCTATAAAGAATATCTGAGGAAATACAGAGGAAAAATAATTAACAACCTAGAATATTATCTACACTGTAATTCTGAATAGGTTATTATTAAGACTTTATTTTGAGCTATACAATGACCAAGGTAGCTACCTAACAACCATCATTAAACATAATACAAAACAAAACTAATATATAGGATCTTCTTCAGCCAGAATAAAGAATAGAAATGCTGAGTAATTTTAAAAAAATATTATATGGAATTCAAGAGTAGAACTATAACTTAAGGATTTCAAGAGACATGTACCTGTCTCATTGTCTTTTCAGAAATCTTTCAACATCAAGGATAAATAAGATGAAATTCAACTTCTGTTTGCAATAATAATGGAAAATATATGTAACCTTTTACATTTTGTGAGATAAGTCTGCTTAATGGAGGCAAATGGAGGTAATGATTTAGAATGATCTCAAGAGAAGATATTCACGGTTGAAAATGTATACTATTATAATTGAGGCAAATTCTCCAAATTAAGTGATGCAGCTTAAGATTCAAAGAAAACATTGGAACAGGGGATATTTATTATGTCTAGTAACAGAACTTTCCTCTTTCTAACTTCATTTGGCCCAAAGAAGAAGCTGGAAGGTAGCTCTGTATGAGCAATTATGCAGAGAAGCTATCTGCTGAAAGTGGGTTTTTCAGGGAGATAGGTTGGGAAAGGAGAACCATGCTGCATTGTGAGTAGACCGTAAGCAGGTGATGATCGCTGTTTGGCAGAGACTATATCCGAATAGATATCCTTGTTATGCAAGAAATGTTTTGCTATACTATAATATGATGCTGATCCTCCTGATAAAAATCAAGTTCAGGAAGTAATTACAACATTCAAATCTAAGTAAAGTATAAAATACGTGAGCCTGGTGGTGGGTATTATGGAGGGCACCTATCACATGGAGCACTGGGTATGGTGCATAAACAATGAATTTTGGAACACTGAAAAAAAATGGGGAAAAAAGTGTAAAATATCAAGCATAGGATCTACAAAATGTAAGGAGAGGAAGAAAAGGAGAGAAACCAGATGGTTACACTTAATCAGATTTTTTTTTTTTTTTTTTAACTAGAGTAACCTCCCCCCATGATTCATTGCAGAAGATATGTTCCAAGACCCCCAGTGGATGCTGGAAACCACAGATAGTACCAAACTCTATGTATATGTCTTCTTCCACTTTACATACAAATCTATGATAAAGTTTAATTTATAAGTTAAGCATAGTAATACATCAATAATAACTAATAATAGAATAATTATAACAGTATACTGTAATAAAAGTTAAGTTAATGTCATATTTTTTCAAAATATCTTATTATAGGGGCACCTAAGTATCTCAGTCAGTTAAATGTCTTCCTTAGGCTCAGGTCATCATCCCAAGGTCCTGGGATCAAGGGATACATTGGACTCCCTGCTAGCCGGGGAGGCTGCTTCTCCCTCTCTGTCTGCCTGCCACTCAGCCTACTTGTACTCCCCCTCTCTCTGTCAAATAAATAAATAAAATCTTTATTAAAAAATATATATTGTACTCACCTGCCTACTTGTAATAATATGAAATGATAAAATGCTTGCATGATGAGATAAAGTGAGTGAGTAATGTAGGCACTGTGATGCAGTGTCAGCTCACTACTGACCTTCTGACAATACATCAGTATTATCTGATTCCAGATGATGGTGAGTGCATGAGGGATTACTGTACAGAGAAATGTAAACACCGACCAAAAATGTTGTCACTTTATTTTTTAAAAATATATGATAAATCAGTATGTCATATTGCTTTTGTGATATTAGAGTACACAAAATTTCAGGAACAACATATTGAACTATAGAAATAAACTAGATACTGGTTGACTTCTGAAAAGTATCATAAGAGAAAATTGAACTATCTTAGAAGAAAAAGAAAAATTACTTTGAGGTAGAACAAAAGATCGAAGACAGGACAAGAAAGAGAGAAGTCAAAAAATCCACAAAATAAAAAATAACATTTTAAAAGAGGTGGAACAACGAAATTCAAGAAAACTAATTAAAAATAGTAAAATTACCAAATTAAAGGATATACTGGATCTTAGGGAAAAACAAAAAACAGTGATCAGTTTAGAACTATTTTAATAAAGTTAACTGATTTCAAAGCTTATCAAAGAATCAAATGACAAAGTACAATATCATTTTACCTATAAATACAAAACAAGAGCCTGATCTAAGAGTTTTCAACATCAACAGTAAATTCTGAAAGGACTCTAGCAATGCTTGCAAATCCCCCACGCAGACACACACAAAAGAAAATATAAACAAATAATTATATGAGCATACAAATTATTAAAGACAAAAGTAACAAATCTATGTTGTCAAGTATTCATTCGCTCAAAGAAAGCCTTTCTCATGAACCTTGAAAAAACTATTAAAAGATGAACTTCCAACAAACAAACAATAGTAAAATGACTGCAAAAATATTTGCAGTAATATTGAATAAGTATTATGTGTTATGCAAGGCAGAATACCAACACAAACCCCATGCTCCATACCCATGTTTAATATTTTCCCTTGAGTGTAGACAGACCTGAAACTTGCTTCTACCCAGTAAAATATGGCACATTTGGGGAATATTACTCTGGCCTTCTATTTAGTTCCATGGCAAAAGTGAGGGAACTTTACAGATGAAATTAAGCTCTATAATCAGTTGAGTTGAGGTTAACCAAAGGAAGTCTACCTTGTATGAGCCTGATCAAATCAGGTGAGCTTCTAAAAGAAGACTTTGGAGTAAGAGATAGAAGTCAGAGACTCTCTTTTCTGAGGCAAACTTTATCTAGCTGATGGAAAATTAATCTTGCCAACAATAAAGTTAGAAGAGAATGCCAAATTCTTTAGTTAACATTGAAATAATTCTCTCCTCTTTAATTGTGTGTGCTTGCAATAATTTATAATTATAGTGGAATGATGAAAACACGGCTTTCTATCATATTTATCTTCTAATATAGATTCCTATACATCAATCCATATTCCATATTATTCTCTCTCTTCCTTTCTTTTTGTGTTTGTTTTCATCAGGCTCTTCAATCTCTGAGTTATGTATTCCTTTTTTTTTTTTTTTTTTAAGATTTTATTTATTTGTCAGAGAGAGAGAGAGAGAAAGAACACAAGCAGGGAGAGCAGCAGGCAGAGGCAGAGGAAGAAGCGGGCTCCCCGCCAAGCATGGCGCCCAATGCAGGACTCCATCCCAGGACCCTGGGATCATGACCTGAGCCAAAGGCAGATACTTAACCGACTGAGCCACCCAGGCATCCCTATATTCCTTTTTTTTTTTCTTTTAAGATTTTGTTTATTTATTTGACAGACAGAGATCACAAGTAGGCAGAGAGGCAGGCAGAGAGAGAGGAGGAAGCAGGCTTCTCGCTGAGCAGAGAGCCCAATGCAGGGCTTGATCCCAGGACCCTGGGCTCATGACCTGAGCCGAAGGCAGAGGCTTTAACCCACTGAGCCACCCAGGTGCCCCCTTATGTTCCTTTTTTGCAAAAGTAAATTGGTCTAACAGTTTGAGACTTGAAAAACCATATGAGATATTAACTACTTACAAAAGAACTTAAATTCATAATTTGTAATTCAGATTTTCATGATTTGCCTCACTTTATTACAATGCTTTATGTCAGAAACACTGAGGCAGGAAGAACTGATCCACTGAATAGGAAAATGTGCTGGATACTTTGAGATCTGTATGCTCAAATTTCAGAATTTTTTGAATGTCACTTGTAGAGAATGCACGATGCCTTTGATATTCCTAAAATGTTCAAAGACAATAAATATCTAATAGAAGAAAATGAGCCCTCTGTTGACATACCACTGATACTATGTAAATGTCTTCATACAGTATCTCATTAAGATTTCAAATATTTCTAGAGCCATAGTCATTATTTGTTATCCTTCAGAGGAATATGGGATTTTAAATTGTGTCAGAGCAGCTGTTCAAAGAAGCCACTTGAGTAGTAAGGGTTATTACTGACAGTCTCAGCACGATGATTGCATTACCGTGTGCTGGAATATGATTTTGAAAAATGAGGAATACTCTCTTTAGGCAAAGAGGAATGACTTGCTGTTTGTTTCTGAATAATTCAGTCTGCTGTATGTTAGGTTGGAATAGATACATGAATCTTATAAAGATTATTGATATCTTGGTAGAAAGTCTCATCAAAGCAAACTATAGGCTATCTGAGGTTTTTACATATTTATCAAACAACTGATAGAAACATTGCCTTTTAAAAATGAAAAGGTTAGGGGCACCAGAGTGGCTGAGATCATGATCCCAGGGTCTTGGGATCGAGCCCCCATCAGGCTCTCTACTCAGCAGGGAGCCTGCTTTCCCCTCTGTCTCTGCCTGCCTCTCTGTCTACTTGTGATCTCTCTCTCTGTTAAATAAATAAATAAAATCTTTAAAAATAATAATAAAAGTGAAAAGATGAGGTTTAAGGGCACAAAATCCTCACACCTGGTTGTTACCAATGGTATGCTATTATCATTATTAATCATATCTTATTTTATTTCTAGAATGAGTATAGTTCTAGTGACATCCTACCTTTTAGCTATGTTTCAAGAGTTGTGTGAAAATTTTATTTTGATCATTCAAATTTTATTTTAAATACACTAGGAAAATGCAGGACATATACTACTATTGCTATTATTGGGAGAGTACATTTATTTTTTATGAAAATAAACACTACCCCATATAATATTCTATATCTAGAGTTATATAATATTTATAATCATATTATCAACCTATCCTGTTTTACATACAACTTCCATCAGAATAGTCAAGCAGTTAACTACTAAATGTTTTTAAAGTAATTATATATAACTGTTTTAGGTTAATTTTACAATCATTCAAGCAGTTTACTAAATGGAGGAAATAGCAAAATTCTATGTTTTTCCATATTCAAAAGAAATCAAAGTTTATCTATGTTTTTATATATAAAAATATTTATAAATAAATAATTTTATATAAAAGGTTTATATACATATTTTCATCTTTATCAAAATATATCTGTATCTTTCCCTAGGGAAGTGATTTATTTATTTATTTATTTATTTATATTTTAAATATTTTTATTTATTTATTTGTCAGAGAGAGTGAGCACAGGCAGACAGAGTGGCAGGTAGAGGCAGAGGGAGAAGCAGGCTCCCTGCCGAGCAAGGAGTCCGATGCGGGACTCTATCCCAGGACGCCAGGATCATGACCTGAGCCAAAGGCAGCCGCTTAACCAACTGAGCCACCCAGGCATCCCTAGGGAAGTGATTTATAATAGCACTTCAGGGTGACAATTTAGAATGATACTAAAGGATGAGTACTTTCATATGTTCCTTTCTATATGTTTATACTTATATTTCTTTTATATATTTACATGCAATTATAATATTAATTAGATATATAAACACATAATAATATATATTATACTTAAATAAATATATGTAATATTTATCTTTTCAGTGCATCTATTAACTCTTGATCCCCAAGTTTATCAAATAAGCTAACAGCCTTGTTTAGGGCAGAGATGAGAGAATAGACCCACTATAGTTGTTTCAAGCAGAAAAGAGCCTAATATAGGAACAAGTTGCTTATAGTATTGTTACAAGGGCTGAGAAGGTGGAATACAGGGAGATCCTTGTAGATTTTGAAACCAAGTCACTGCACTTGCCACTCAGAGGTTAAGAAGTATCTGTGGGTTACTGCTGACCTCTAGCTGTTCCAGAGCCTCAAATCAACCAAAGGTTGGAAGACAGAATCTGGCCACTGCAAACTCAAGTCAGCTAAACTTTATATAGGAGCCACCCAACTTCAAGAAGAAAACCTCCGCCCCTCTTCTTCTTCCCAAGGTTCTTTTTTGAGTGCATCTTATCGGAAAGACTGGAAGCCCATCCAGAAACCTGGTAACAGAGAGTCTGGCAAATGTGTTTACTAGCAGAGCACAGAAGAGATAAGTAGTTAATGAGAAATAGAAAAATGTAAAGAAATAATAATAAAAGGAGAAATTACTTCTCCTTAATTGTAAGAGTTTAGAAAAGCAACCAACAGGGAGATTGTATTGTCTGTTTGTTTGTTTTGAAGGGTAAGAATTTATTAGGTGAGGCATTTGGGAAGATCACTACAAGCAGAGGAGAATGAATGTTCAAACTACAGAGGTACAAAGAAAACAAGATAATGTATAGTTAGGTTAGTGTAATTGAAGTATGAGCTGCATGTCAGGAGCAAGGGAAAGAGTAATAGTAGTAACTAATGTTGGAAAATCCTCAGGAAGGTTAACAGAGGAGAAGACAAATTGCAAAGGAATTTTATCTCCACGGAGAGTGAGGCCATTAGAGTGGCATGATTAGTTTTGTGCTTTACCGAGGGTAGACAGAGGGGGCAGAAACTGGGATATAAATAAAGCAAAAGAAATCCACGTCTAATATATATATACAAATATTCTCCTATGTTCACAGATGATAATTTCTACATAGATACCAATAAGAGTTTTGTATCCTAATTAATTTGACTGTTTTTTTTGTTTAGATCCACTGGAATTAGAGGCAAAACAGACAAGATTCCTACTTCAGGGTGGTAGGCCTGAAAATTGTCCAAGTCTGAAATAAGCTAACATATTAGCTAATATGGACATTATAGTTTTCATGTGTTTTAAAATTATGGAGCATTTTCTGTGAAAAATAAAATCATCATTAAAAGAGGACTATGAACCTTTTTTCTCTTCTGGAATGGTGTCCACAGACATTCAGAATGGTCCAGCATTTGACATATTGTTGTAGACTGCCCTGCAATATAGTCTCCAACAAAACTAGGCTGTCCCAAATCCCTGGTAATAGAGTTGTTTACCTTTAAACCAAGAAGCACAAAAATCTGCATGTGGCCGGTGCCCAGGCCAACTTCAAGGAGTTTGTGCTGTGAGACCTAAAGTTTGTATGAGATTGTCTAAAACAAAAATATACATCCACAGGGCCTGAGGTGGTTTCATGTGAGTAAAGTGTGTTCCTGACAGGATCAAGTGTGCTTTCCTTATTGATGAGCAGAAACCCATTATGCAAGTGTTGAATGCCCAAGCGGAGTCAGAAAGCTAAACAAACAAACAAAACAAAACAAAACAAAAATGAAGGGGTTCTTTTTGACTATAAGAAATATAAATAAATAAATAAATAAATAAATAAATAAACAAATAAATAAACTATGACCCTTAGAATCATTAAAATGATCATTCAACTAAAGAACTTACAACGCAAAAAAAAGTAAACACACACACACACACACACAACAAAAGAACTTACAACGCAATCAAAATAAAGACTATAATACTGCATGCTACCTCATTAATAACACAAGGTTAAGATAATAAAATGATGAGTGGGGGTGCCTGGGTGGCTCAGTGGGTTAAAGCCACTGCTTTCGGCTCAGGTCATGATCCCAGGGTCCTGGGATCCAGCCCCGCATTGGGCTCTCTACTCAGCAGGGAGTCTCCTTCCCTTCCTCTCTCTCTGCCTGCCTCTCTGTCTACTTGTAATCTCTGTCAAATAAATAAAATCTTTAAAAAATAAATAAATAAATAAAATAAAATGATGAGTGTTGAGAAAAAAGAGCTCAGTCTACAACTCTTTCTTCCATTGATCTTCCACTAGTCAGTCCCCTTCCTCTCACCTTGATCCCCCTGCCTCTGCCCATCTCCCTGTTTCCTAGGCAGACACTCTCCTTTTTCCAGCTGTTTAGACTGTTGGCAACAAGGCTTGTCTGCTGAATCCCTCTTAAGGAATTACTCCAACCCTGTAACTAATGGATGCTGCCCCATCCCAGCCATGGTCTGATAACTGGGTTCCAGAGCTTTCTGGAGGATCAACTAAGGTGTATTTCCCAATGACACTTCAATTCAAATTAGTTTTTTCTTTCTCCAATCTCGACATTCCCTGATAAATTTCCTCACACACATCTCCCTCTTGGAGTCTTTTTTCTAGGAAATTTAATCAACCAATCACAACATACAAATATGCACACACATACTCACTTCTTAAATGGGCACACACACACACAAACACACATACACAAACCTATTTTGTTGCTTGTCTTTCTCTTATAATTATTTTTATTTACGTTGAGGGTATGTTTAGAAATGAAGAACAGTACTCCCTACACTAGACCCTTTCTCTTATAAGATAGGTCTTCATGATTGGATACTCTCTAATTAGCAATTAGTCTAATGCCTAGAAAATAGTGAGAAATCAATAAATATTGATGTTGAATGATAGGTTGAATTAAAGAATAAAACCTGATTTAAATCAAGCCATCCTTTCTGTTTTCTGTCTTGAAAAATCCTTTTTTTTTTTTTTTTTTCCTGGTTGCTGTTGTTGTTAAGGTTTGGAATAGACTGCTGTCCAATATGGTAGTTACATGTCGCTACATAGATTTAAATTTATATTAATTAAAATTAAGTGAAATTCAAAACTTTAATTTTCTTCAGACTCACTAGCCACATTTCAGGTGTATAAAAGCCACATGTGGCTAATAGCTACCATACTGGGTGCTCAAATTATAAAATATCCCTCCATTGCAGAAAATTCTACTGGAAGGCACTTGTTTAGAGATCAAATGCCAGGGAATGCTGGCTTATAGACATAATTTATCTTTAATGGAGCTTTGCAGTATTTGAGTGACTTAAGATGTTGAGAATCTCAAGGTAAGGTGCTTAGCAGAAGTATGGTTGGTGACAGTGTTAAAAATATGCTGAGTACCTAAAACAGTAATGTTTTAAAAAGAAATGCTACCATTGGAAAATCCTAAAAAGAAAAAAAAATGAATAAACATTTGTAAAAGACATCTGAATTTTGGGGTAGTCTTTTTTCAAAGATGTATTCTTTAAAATTAAGTACATGAAAAACCTAAAATCACTCAATGTTCCAACAATACTTCTATTAAATTCCAATTAGCAGGTGGAATAGCACTGCCGTTATATACTTAATCCACCATAGCCCTGGGCCCATTGTAAAGAGTGCTGTTGCACAATGATCCAATCAAACATGTGGCCAATAGAACTTAAATATTTTGTATTTTTAGACAATATCTATGTCTGGATGCACTAAGTGAAGGCATATTATTTTTGTCCAGAATGGTATATTATGTACATATATACATATATACATGTGCATTTATCATATATACAGATATTAGATATACAATATGTGTATGTAAATATAATGTATGTGTAGTAGATATATAAATCATGGGCCACAAGAAAGGCAGCATTTGTGTTTAGGTATTAACACATTAAAGGAATATTCATAAACCACAGTATTCAGGTACAGGTCTATATATCGAAGCAAAAGTTCTCACAGCACAAAAATATTCACCAAAGAAACAGCCACTCAGCAGTTCTCTTTCCAATGTCCTTCCCTATTTTATACAAAAGCACATCTTTATCACTTAACTTTACATCCCAACAAGCTCCATCATGACAATGGTTTTGTTTTCCATTGATCTCTTAAACACTTTTTAAAATTCATTCATGTAAGATAATGTAATACAAATAAACTTCAGAATGAGACAGCAAATGTTTGAAATTTCAGGACAATTCGAAGCAGCTACTAGTTTGAGAACATCTGCAAGTCCTTTGTAAATGGGAAGATGTCAAAGAGATTGATTTATGTAAAAATAAATAGACATGGAGAATAATGAATTCAATTAACTAATTTGTCGATTAATTGGTTTGGTTAGCAAATACTAAACCAGGTTCCATTATTTCCCAGATATTCTAGTTTCTGAGACTAAAACTGGAACAAAACAGACAAATTTCTGTCATCACTGGATCTGACGTTCAGTAGGGAAAGGAAGATTCTCTGCCCCTCAGCACAGAGACATCTCTGTCCCAGGCAGCTATTTGGGAGGACAGAACTAGGACACTGACATAATATGTCTATAGCAAAAGTAACGCTTTCAATGATCGTGCTACAAAAATCTAATATGAAATGAAGAATGGCTTTTAGTGCTTCCAAATATTTGCCAAGAAAATTTGGAAAATAAAATAGCAGAGTAAGACAAGAGGTACAATTCACTCCTGAATTGTACAAATTATATTACAATATTGACCTGAACTTCAAAAAGGTTATAAACATGTTTCTATAATTTAATAATATTTTCAAAATAGCATATAAAAATCAATGCACAATTGCAGTTATGACATGTGCTTGTTAACATAAAGATAAAAACTATTTATTTCCATTTTAAATTCCTACTTCCAATTTAATTTCTTCTGTGAGGATAAACATCTCAAATATATATTTTCCCTATTCACAATTAAATTACATCTTCATGTTTTTAAGGTTGATAGCTATTAGTTGGTCTAGTCTTACAACAATTGTATCCAAAATGTAAGTAATTCTACATTATTACTATACTGTGGACATGTAAGTATCACTATAAAAATTTCATTTCTTGGGGCACCTGGGTGGCTCAGTGATTTAAAGCCTCGGCCTTTGGCTCAGGTCATGATCCCAGGGTCCTGGAATTGAGCCCTTAGTCGGGCTCTCTGCTCAGCAGGGAGCCTGCTTCCCCCTCTCTCTCTGCCTCCCTCTCTGCCTACTTGTAATCTCTCTCTGTCAAGTAAATAAATAAAATCTTTTAAAAAAATTTCATTTCTTATATAAAAAAACATGTGTATCACCATAGGCAAATTTCTTCATTACTATTTTTTGACCTTACACCCTAATGGGTTTTAAAACATATCACATGGTTCATTTCTTTTATGTCTACTCTACTCATTTTACACTTTAAAGACATGTCTATACAAATCATTGTTTATACTTCTTAGTTCTCCTTCCCATCTATTAGTCCTTATTTTCTAAAATAACCAACTATTTTAATTTCATGTGATATTTTCGTTCTCTCCTAACCAATTGCCATTTGCAAAGTGTAAATTGGCAGAGGTATGCAAAATGAATGAGTGATAATTAGCAGGATACTAGCTACATGGGTGTTGTATAGCTTATAGATTTATAATTTAATATGTGCACATGCACATATATATATATTTATAAGCTTTTATATGTATGTATGTATGTGCATACCTTGTTTTACTGCACTTTGTTGTGTTTTGTGGTATATTGTATGGATGGAGGTTTCTGCGATTTCTCCTGCATAACTGACCACCCTGACCTGCACATACACAGGCAGGCTAAAGAATGTTGTGAAACTTGTGCTGCATAAGCAATCTCAGGAGCCTGGTTAGTTGACGTTAACTGGCCTCCAGGTCAGAATTAGCCCTTTGGGTCTGGATGCCTAGAGCTATAAATTTTTCCTTATATCCCCTAGGGCTCCAGGCTGAGCTCCCCCGCTCCTCCAGTAGAATCTGGGAGGAGAGGCAAGCACACCTACCCTAGCGTCCTTGAAGTTGTAAAGACATGATAACATAGAAATGCAGCCCACTCCAAACTACATGTACGCAAATAAATCTTTAATTTCAGACCCCATCGGTTGCTCTATAAATACGACCCTTATGCGGATGGTCAGTTGGAAGTCTCACCTGATGGGAGGATGCTCTGCATGGGTCTCTCAATCAGCACTCCAGCCTGGCTCTCTCCCTAGGGCTTCCCCAGTTAATGAGGTTGGATATAATAACTACCCAATTTGATGTAACTCTGTCTTATTCTCTTTTACTGATTACTTTGCCCTCATCCTTGTGTAGATTTCCCTTCTTTTTGTTTCTATTAGACTTTCAGAATATCAATAAAGTGTTTTTTTCCCCTTTGAAATGGAGAGTATGGCTTCTGTGAATCTTTTCTTCAGATCACATGATACTGTGCTTTTTGCAGGTTGAAGGCTTGTGGCAACCCTTCAACAAGCAACTGTACAGGCACCATTTTCTAACATTTGCTCATTTTGTGTCCCTATGTGACATTTTGGTAACTATCACAATATTTCAAGTTTTTCATTATTTTATTATGGTGATCTTGGTCAGTCATCGTTGATGTTACCATTGTAATTATTTTGGGGGCACCACAAATAATGCCCCCACAAGACAGCAAATGAGAAATTGCTTTTTATGGATGAGCAAAGGAAGTGGTTTCTTGAGAATATACCCTTGGTAAAGGTGACATAAAGATTACTGAAATGACAACAAACGATTTAGAATATTCCATAAACTTAGTTGATAAAGCAGTGGAGGGTTCGAGAGAGTTTACATCAATTTTGAAAGAAGTTCTACTGTGGGTAAAATGCTATCAAACAGCATATCATGGTACAGAGAAATCTTTCATGAAAGGAATTGATGCAGCAAACATGGTCTCATTTTAATAAATTGCCACAGCCACACCAACTCTCAGCCACAGCAATCTTTTATTAATCAGCAACCTTCAACATTAAAACAATAAAAAGATTATGACTTGTGGGAATCTCAGATGATGGTTAGCATTCTTTAGCAATAAAGTATTTTTAATAAGGTATATATGTAATATATATAGTTTTTAAAATATAATTCTACTGCACACTTAATAGACTATAGTATAGTGTAAATATAACTTTTATAAGCACTAAGAAACCAATAATAAATTATTTGACTCACTTTATTGCAATATTTTATTATAGTGAGCGAGAAGCAAATCCATAATATCTCTGAGGTATGCCTGTGTATGTAGAGACATCTATGTGTATGTATATATGTGTGTGTTTGTGCGTGTGTGTGTGTGTGTGTGTGTGTGAAGAGAGAGAATATATAAATATGGTCTTTAACCCAACTTGAAGCCAGTTATCGTTAATCTTTTTTGCTTATTTCCAAGAGGTTTGAAAAAACTTATGTTTGTATATTCTCTCCTCCACTGAGCATAATTACCATATTTTAACATGGTATAAGAGCACAAAAAAAGTGAGCAAATGGAAGAGAGAAGATGAAAAGAAAAAAAAAAGTACGGATTAAGATCATTCATTTTTTTTAATGAAATGTAGATGCTATTTTCATCTCCTACACTAATCTTCTGATCTTCTTTCTTGATTTCATGAAGAATGAAACTGATGTAAGATGATAAATACAAGACAGTTCATTCAAGCTAGTTATGAGGTTGTTTTTTTTTTCCTACCATGTGTTTTATACTTCTCTTCTGGTGTAGGAAAAGACTCTTCTATCATTTCCTCACTATAAAAATATACTTAATCTTCAAGACATAAATGTGATATTTATGACATGATTCAAGAAGGATCAGAATATCCTTAAGAAGGAAGATATATATATATATGTATGTATATACATACATATATATATATACATTTCCTCTGAGATTATTATAAATAAATATGTAATTCAAGAACCATCAGGACAGTATAATATTTATGATTTTATGTGTGTGTGTATATATGTATATATATATATGATCTCCTCTGAGATTTTATATATATATATATTCTGAGATTATTATACATAAATATGTAATTCAAGAACAATCAGGATAATATAACATATTTATGATTTTAAAACAAAACATTACAAATTGACTTTGGAACTGACAACAATTAGACAGGCTGGGAAAGCATATGTGAAGACCCTAATGCAGAAAGAAAATTAGAACTGAGGAAAAGCTAGAGAATAAGGACAAACATGGCAAGAAACATTTGGGCATTGTTATGTTAAAAAGCTAAGGGCATCTGCTTATATTAAAATTCTCCAGAAAAACAGAACCAATAGAAGATAGATGATAGATAGATGGTAAATGGAAATTTATTATGAGGGACTGGCTCACACAGTTATGAAGCATAAGTCCCATAAACTGCCATATGCAATCTGAGGGCCCAGGGAAGCCAATGTCATATTAGTTCTAATCCCAAACGCCTGATAACTAGGAAAGCCAATAAACCTGGGCTAAATCCTAAAGCCCCAGAACCAGCCATGCCAATATGTGAGAGCAGGAGAAGATGGACATCCTCAAGCAAACACAGGGAATTCACCCTTCTTCTGCCTTTTATAATATTTAGGCCTTCAACAGATTAGGTTATGCCTACTCACCTGTTGAGAATGATCTTCTTTAATGATTAAAATACTAATCTCTTCTGGAAACACCCTGACAGACACACCCAGAAGGAGTGTTTTACAAGGTTATCTGGGCATTCCTTAGTTCAGTCAAGTTGACACATGAAATTAACCATGAGACCCTTGAATGTTTTTCTAAGTAAAGTGCCATGACTGACTTTTGACTTGAACCCTATGGAATTGATAAGGGATAGAAGCAGGAAATATTTACCTTTAGCCCAGAAGGTTGAACTATAGCCTTCATAGTTTTGATAAGGACCAAATATGTACTGGTTGCTACATTCTTAAAGGTTCTCATGACAGCTTGTACATCTCACTGATAGTTAATATTAAACTTAAGGGGGGGGGCACATGTTGTAATAGGCACTGGGTGTTATATATAACTAATGGATCATTGAACATTACATCAAAAACTAATGATGTACTATATGCTCGCTAACTGAACATAAAAAAATAATAAAATAATAAACTAAATGATAGGCACCAGAGAAATCTTGTGAAAGTAGTTGCATGAGTAGAAAATTGAAGAAAACATTTATGATCTAATACTCTCTGCATGTGCCCACCCCCTTGAGCACTAAGCATATAACCACCAGCTTCATATAGCAAAAAATAACAGCTTTTCCTGCCCATAGTTCCTGTCCCCATGCTACTCAAGCCTTTTTATAGTACAACTTTGTAAGATTGTTTAAGAATTCTTGACTATTGTGCTCAAAAACCCTGCAAAAGAATCAGCTGGAATGCATGTTTAGTTTCTTACATTTTCAATTTGACAGTCTAAAAAATTTATCTAAGTGGACAGCTTTCTTTCTAATCTCTGGAGTGATAAGAGTATCAATAGTTTAATAATATTTAGTTCTATAATAAAATTCCTTCTCAGATTTTCATCATGATTTTATCAAGTTCTAATCAGAGTCATGGGTCTGTTGTTTAATCAAAAAATAATATTCATGGGATAGTAGTTAAGGTACCAGCAATTGTGATTGAATTTATTAAATTCATAGATGTAGCTATAGAATTAAATGGCCATTTATTCAATACATATTGTGTTGGTATGGTATTTTTTTTAAAGATTTTATTTATTTATTTGACAGACAGAGATCACAAGTAGGCAGAGAAGCAGGCAGAGAGAGAGAAGAGGAAGTAGGCTTCTGGCTGAGCAGAGAACCCGATTCGGGGCTCGATCCCACGACACCGGGATCATGACCTGAGCTGAAGGCAGAGGCTTTAACCCACTGAGCCACCCAGGCGCCCCTTGGTATGGTATTTTAAGCACTACATTAGGTGCTAGGGAAACAAATAAGGGAAGTGTACATGCCTACACAGACATCATGGCTGAGAAAGTTCAGAGTAAGTAGTATAATAAAACAAGAGAAGGGGATCAATGCAGGCATTACAGGGCCTATGAGAGGGACACAAATTCTAGGTTACTGGCTTGGTAAAGAAAGATTCTCTAGAAAAAGCAATTTTTGAATCAATTTACTCAGCTAGCTAGGATTGATATATGTAAAGAATGAGGGAAAGAAAATTGAGACACTATGATAATGTTTAAAAGGAAAAAAAATGTATCTTTTGAAAAGAGCAGGTTGTTCCACATTTATGCTATAAATTGAAAGAAAAACAAGCCTATTTGTCTGCTGAGTAGGAAAAACAATGTAACTGGATAAGACAAGCAATAGAATACACTATTTACTTCAGACTGTTCCCTTTCGGAGTCCACAGTTCTTGGTCACACTGCTTTGAAGAATGAAGAGGTAGACCAGATGAAGAGTGGTGAGCAGCAAAGTAAAGTTTATTGAGCAATAGTACAAAATTTCTGGTGAGGGAGGAGATCTGAGAGGGTTGTCACTAGAGTTTCTAAATCTACAGGTTTTTGTGAGCTGGCTGGCTGTTTTAATCTGATTAACCCATCATGTGCCTGCCACTCAATCAGTTTCGGTCATCTACTTATCACATGGGAAAGGGTGGAGGGCTCCTTCGGTGGGGGGGGGGGATGTTAAAATACTTTTAAGGGCTTTTTCCTCTTAGGGTGGGGTACTGATGGCTATGAAAACAAATGCTGTAATTAGAAAAATGACCAGAAACTACATAGTCAAGTTAATCATTTTAAAATTTCATAGGAACAGTCTGCTTTGCTTTATATTGAAGCTATGTAAATGTATTTATAAATTATTATGTAAACTTATTATAACAACTTCTAAAAATGATTTTAAAATTGTTCTATAAAAAGTTCTGACTGGTAGGTGGTCAGAACATTATTTGTGTTTTTGTTATATATAATTCATTTGTCTCTTACCACATGCAGTTCAAAACCCTGAGTTCTAGGAATGCAAAATGGTTCATTTAACATGGTTAAAGTGGGCATCTGAGTGGCTCAGTGGGTAAAAGCTTCTGCCTTTGGCTTAGGTCATGATCCCAGGGTCCTGGGATCAAGTCCCACATTGGGCTCTCTGCTCAGCAGGGAGCCTGCTTCTCTCTCTCTCTGCCTGCCTCTCTGCCTACTTGTTATCTGTCTCTCTGTCTAATAAATAAATCAAATCTTTAAAAAATAAATAAATAAAATCTTTAAAAAAAGTTGAAATATATTTGTAGAACTATTACATTTATGGCTATTTTTAAATAAAATCAACATTAAGAACTTGTCAACAGAATCATGAGTAGAAATCTGGATTGTATTTTATTCTGTGAAAAGATCAAAAGAAATAATACATCGCAAACATTTTCTAACATACACATAAATAGAAATTTCATCTAACTAGAGGATTTCCCTTAGGAACTGTGATAATTCTATTTAATTTTCTGTAAACAAGTATTGCATGATGTTCTCTATGCTATTGGATGCAAAAAATAATTTCCTCACACTCTCACTATTTTGATGCTTCACCACCAATTCCCAAACTTCATTTTTTTTTCCTCCACTGTAGTAGTAAAATAGCAGTTTTTCAAATTTCTGATTGATAGGAGTAGGTCATGTGACACAGTTCTGAATAATAAAGTATAATAATCTTTCTGAGGATTTTTCACAGTTAAAAAAAAAATATGGAGTGTCTTATTTTGTTTTTCTTTTTTCCTGCCTTCAATCTGAGTATGATGCAGCAGTGTGCACAAAGAAATAAAACTATCTCTGGAAGAAATCAAACCATTTCATATCTGTTAGAAATGCATATGAATTATAGTTGCTTACCATTTTACAAACACTTGGTATTTTCAATATTTTTAAATTTTTCTATTTTAGTTATTCTATTGGATATTTGATAGTAACTCAGTGATTTTCTTTTTTTTAATTTTTTTCAGTGTTCCACGGTTCACTGTTTATGCATCACACCCAGTGCTCCATGAACTTTGTGCCCTCCTTAATATCCACCACCAGGCTCACCTGTCCCTCCACCACCTCCCTTCCAAAACCCTCAGTTTATTTCTCAGAGTCCACAGTCTGTCATGCTTTGTCTCCCCCTCTGATTTCCCCCGACTCACCATTCCTTTCTTTCTCCTAACATCCTCCATGTCATTTCTTATGCTCCACAAGAAAGTGAAACCATATAATTAACTCTCTCTGCTTGACTTATTTCACTCAATATAATCACCTCCAGTCCTGTCTATGATGATGCTGAAGCTGGATATTCATCCTTTCTAATGGAGGCATAATATTCCATTGTATATATGGACCATATCTTCTTTATTCAATCATCTGTTGAAGGACATCTTGGCTCTTGCCACAGTTTAATGACTGTGGCCATTGCTGCTATGAACATTGGGTTAAATGTGGCCCTTCTTTTCACTGCATCTGTATCTTTGAGGTAACTACCCAGTAGTGCAATTGCAGGATCATAGGATAGCTCTATTTTTCAATGAAAATATAGAAAGGGAAATTGGAGAATAAACCTAACCAAAGAGGTAAAGGATCTGTACTCAAGGAACTACAGAGCACTCATGAAAGTAATTGAAGAAGACACTAAAAGATGGAAAAGCATTCCATGCTCATGGATAGGAAGAATAAACATTGTTAAAATGTCTATACTGCCCACAGCAATCTATACTTCCAATGCCATTCCAATCAAAATTCCACCAGCATTTTTCAAAGTGCTGAAACAATCTTAAAATTTGTTTGGAACCAGAAAAGACCACAAATCGCTAAGGAAATGTTGAAAAAGGAAAACAAACCTGGGGACATCACGTTACCTGATTTCAAGCTTTACTACAAAACTGTGATCACCAAGACAGGATGGTACTGGCACAAAAAGGACACATAGACCAATGGAACAGAATAGAGAGTCCAGATATGGACCCTCAACTCTTTGGTCAAATAATCTTTGACAAAGCAGGAAAATATATCCTATGGGGGGAAAAAGTCTCTTCAATAAATGGTGCTGGGAAAATTGGACAGCTGTGTAGAGAAGAATGAAACTCAACCATTCTCTCACACCATACACAAAGATAAATTCAAAATGGATGAAAGACCTGAATGGGAGCAAGAAATCTATCAAAACCCTAGAGGAAAAGATAGGCAGTAACATCTTAGACATCGGCCGCAGCAACTTCTTTCAAGACACATCTCCAAAAGCAAAGGAAACAAAAGCGAAGATGAACTTTTGGGATTTTATGAAGACAAAAAGCTTCTGCACAGCAAAAGAAACAGTCAACAAAACAAAGAGTGATTTTAACTTTTAATCCCCTAATGGATAACAATTTAGAGCATCCTTTTATCTGCTTATTAACCTTTCACATGCTTTTAACTCTTTTACCCACTTTTTGAGTTGTTCAAATTATTACTGAGTTGTAAATATTATTTTTACATTTTACTATGAACAATCTTGTGCATGTCTTCATGAATATATATATGTGTGTATATATATATACATGTGTGTGTATATATACACATACACACACGTGTGTATGTATATATAAAATTTATACATACATTATATATATATAATGTATGTATTCACTCATTTCTTTTGAAGAAATGCCTAGAATTGGAATTTCTGGGTCACAGTATGTGTGTATGTGTGTGTGTGTGTGTATACACATATATATGTACATGTATATACATATATTTATAAGGAACTGACACCTAGTTTCCAGAGTGCTATTCAGGATCATTTTTTATGGGTTTCTTATATTTCTATATTTCTTTCCAAAGACACTGACAGTCTTTGTTTCAGACCATTTTTCCATTTTTTCTGTGTATACACACACATACACATGTACACAGATATATATAAAGAGAGAGAGAACAGACTGAGAGTTCACTCTCCCTCCAGATTCATTTAGTATCCAGTGTGAAAATATGTCTTCCTAAAAGGCAAAGGTCAGACTGCTATAGTGCACTTTATAAAATAATTAAAGTCCCGAAGTTTGTGATTTCTCAGTTATGATGTGACCCACTGGACCATGTATTAGAATCACTCTGCATTGCTTTTATGGGACTTGGAGGGCAGAGGAAACATGCAAACATGAAGCCTATTTGCTTACTGTGCCTTGAGTAATAAAGTCACTTATATATAGCCCAGAAATCTTGCATTTTCTGTTAGCATGCCGAAATAGTAAAAGATTAAAATGTTAGTTTTCAGGCACCTGGGTGGCTCAGTTGGTTAAGCAACTGTCTTCAGCTCGGGTCCTGAACCCAGAGTCCCAGGATCCAGACCCACATCAGGCTCCAGGCTCAGTGGGGAGTCTGCTTCTCCCTCTAACCCTCCCATGTCTCATGCTCTCACTCTCTCTTTCACATTCTCTCTCTCTCTCTCTCAAATAAATAAATAAATAAATAAATCTTTTTAAAAATGTTAGTTTGCAAGTTGCAGTAAATCTCAGACAATTCAGTTATTGATAAGTTATTACAAGTTATTGATGAGAGTTATTTACACTCTCATCAACAATGTATAAAGCTATTGAATATTCCATATTCTTCCCCAAATGATATTGGTTAATTTTTTTTTATTTTTTTTTAAAGATTTTATTTATTTATTAGTTAGAGAGAGAGAGAGATCGAGCACAGGCAGACAGAGAGGCAGGCAGAGGCAGAGGGAGAAGCAGGCTCCATGCCGAGCAAGGAACCCGATGTGGGACTCGATCCCAGGACACTGGGATCATGACCTGAGCTGAAGGCAGCTGTTTAACCAACTGAGCCACCCAGGCGTCCCAGTTAATGTATTTTTAAAATATTTATGCTTAATAAAGAATTTTAAGTTGTTTGTTTGTTTTTTTCCATTAAGACCTTAAATTCTTTTTTTTTTTTCATTTTTTTGGCTCCCATTGTTTCTGATAAGAATACCAACCATTTTATTATTCTATTTTTATGTAATACTTCTATCAGATGCCTTTGTGACTTATTTCTCTATTGTTTCTAAAAACTAAATTATTATAAAATACCCAATTTTACATGTTATTTTCCTGCTAAGAGTTTAAGATTTTATAAGTTTTATCAAATTAGGAAATTTTTAAACATTTTCTTAAATGTGTTTTTAGCCTACCTGAGGTCAACACAAATTAAATATATATTAGACTGCTTTATATTGATTCACAATTCACTGAAATACTGTTCATTTTCTTTTCTTTTGTCAACATTTTTCTCTTTGAGTTTCTGCATAGTTATTATTGATCACCATGTCACTAAACTCATTAGTGTTTTCTTCAACAGGATCTAATCGCTTGTTATTCTCATTCAGCAGCTTTCAGATTTCCTATAGTATAGTTTTCTGCTTAAGAATTTTCTTTGCTTCCTTTTTATATCTTCTATTTCTGTCCACATATTGTTTATGTTTTTCTAAATATTTGAGCAAGTTGATAACATTTTTTTTTTTTTAAGAGAGAAAGAGAGCACAAGTGCATGCACACAAGCAATGGGGAATGGAAAAATGGAGAGAGAGAATCCCAAACTAGGCATGGAGCCCAATGCAGCGCTCAATCTCACAACCCTGAGGTTATGACCTGAGCAGAAATCAAGAGTTGGTCACTTAATGGGCTGAATCACCCAGGCATCCCTAGGTTGACCATACTTATAATAGGTGATTCAAAATCATGTTTGCAATCCATCATAGCTATCATTTCTGTGTCTGTTTGCAAGGACTGATTTTTCTCTTGTCATTCAGTTTCCCATTTCTTCATAAAGTGTTTGTTTGTTTTAATTGCAGACCAACATTGTGAATATGTAACAGAATTTTGTTTTCTTTTATTTAATACTGTTGATATTTGTATTGTTAGGCATTTTGGTTATTTATAAATCAATTTGATTTGGTTAAGACTTCATAACCTTTGTTAAGTATAGTTTCTAAATTATTCTAGTACTATGTTAATCTTTCTATTAAGAAATGCACTGTCTCATTACTGAACTCCCAAGTATTCAATGAAGACATTTAGACTGTGTGAGCTTTTGCAAATGTTTACCTTATAGTATTCTTGACATTTGCCATCTGACCTCATATAACACTTTACCCTATGCATGAATGCATTAGTATTCAAGCAATAGATTCAAAGATACCTGCTCCAGACAATATCTGTCTCATTCATATGTTGAAGCCTTATTCCTAGTGTAATGGTATTTGGAGGTTGGACCTTTGGGAGGTAATTAGATCATGAAGTTAGAGCACTTGTGAATGAGGTTAGTATCCTCATAAAAAAAAAAAAAAAAACATGAGAGATGGTCTTCCTTTCCAACTTATGGGAATATAGCAAGAAGGCATCTGTCTGCAATCAGGAACATTACTGTTATGAGGGACTAAACAGTCTGGCCCCTTGATCTTGGACTTCTCAGCCTCCACTACTGTGAGAAATTTAGGTCTATTGTTCTAGCCACTCAATCTATGGTATTTTTGTTATGACAGTCTAAACTAGTAAATATAATACTTTCATGCAGATTTCTGGAGCTCTTTTCCTGTGCAGTCCATTTTTTTCAATCTACTTCCATTCCTGTCCACAGTTTCCATCCAAAAGACTTCCTGAAATGTAATCTCTGACTCCTCAACTCAGCAAGTCTGCTCTACTTCTGTGTACTTCCTAAATACATTACCACTTAGGAAATCACCTCGGAAATCAGCCAAGGAAATTGTAGGACTCTCATCATATGTTTCCATTAGAGTCCCTAATGGTCCAATGCATGAAAGTACTTGTTTTGTTTTATATTTTGCCCATTTTTTTAGTAGCTTATGAAAAAGGACCAATTCTAGTACTAGCTATTTTAATAGGATGAAAACAAGTCTCTGACACTTGTACTTAAATTAAAAATCAAAATTACAGTTGGGGGTAGACTAAGATAGCAATATAAGAGGCTCCCAAACTCACCTTCAACCACAGGTATATTGCATGTACATTGCTATACATGAAGCAATTACCACTGAAGAAAATCCAAAAGGAGTTGAACAACCCCTACACAGCGGTAAGTGAGAATACAGTCACACTGAAGTAGGTAGGAAAAGCTGAGGCACTCTCACCATAAACATCACCTCTGACAGAGTAACATCCAATTGAGAGAGAAACCCAACACCCAGCTTCTCTCTGAGCAGCAAAGCATTTGGATCACATATCTAGTGCCCCAACCTTTAAGAGTTCCCCCTAAATAATGTGTCCCCCAATATACCCAGCTCTGAAAACCAATGAGGCTTGCATTCAGGAGACCCACATGATTACAGTAAACAAACAGCAGTTGCTAACAAGCACATGAGCACGTGCAGCAGCTACTCCCCCAGGCCTCAATGTATAGGGAACAGGCAAAGTCTGACCAACTCTAAATTTTTATCTGAAAGGAGTCTTGCTATATATTTTATAAACTATGGTTTGAGGACCAGACTTCTAATTTAGCACATATTTAGGGACTGACTATAATTTTCCTGAGACTGGGAAAAATGGTAGACATCTGCAGCTTCTCTCTCTGCTTCACACCAAGATACTAATAACTCCCTGGAACAGCTTTCATACATTTATGGTTTGCAGTTTTATGGCTTCTGCCTGAGGACCCCAGAAAGCCTGACTCTAATAACCAATGGGATTTGCATTCATGTATCATATAGGGCTGTAGCAAATAAAGAAGCAGTTCTTAATGGGCACAACAGCACCCAAAAAAATTCCAGGACCATGTGGCTATGCTAGAAATTTCAGTAAACATTTAAAGAAAAACTAATATAAAATTTTTACACATTATAATAAAAAAAAGGAAGGGACATTCCACACTTATTTTATGAAGTCAATATTACCTTGTTGATACCAAAGCCAAACAAGGACACTACAATAAAAGAGAACTGATTTAACCTGAGGAGGAAGAATACCACTCAAGTAAAATGTCAGCATCAAAAGCTCATCCAAACTGGCACTGGGTCTAGGGAAAGATGGTGGAGTAGGAGGAATAGGAGCACTCCATGGCCTACGTTTACAAATAGATACCATTCACATCCAAGCCAATAAACTAGAGAATGATCTGAAGACTGGCAAAACAAACTTCATAACTAAATATAGGGAAGAAGCTACATATGAAAGATTAGGAAAGTCAGAAAGGTAGAGGGAAGCTTACTGCAGGAGGGAGGGAGAGATGTGTGTGAGGAGAGGGCAGAGAAATTATCCCTTGCATAAGGGAGCTTATACAGAGAGGACTAACCCCCATAATATTTGACTTTAAAAACCAGAGAGGTCATATTCTGTGAGTTTTTAAAACCAGTGGGACTTGGAGCCTAGAGCTGTAAAGTTCAGTTGACTCAGGACAGGGCAAGCCAGGAGAAAAAGTGATAGCTGGATCACCACCACTATAGAAACAACAGCTTCTGCTAGACTCATTTATGTGCTGCCCACAAGAGACTCATTTTAGACCTAAAGACACCTATAGATTGAAAGTATGATGGAGAAACATCTATCATCAAATGGATGTCAAAAGAAAGCCAGAGAAGCAATACTTACATTAGACAAATAAACATTAAAACAAAGACTATAACAAGAGACAAAGAAGGACAATATATAATAAAAGGGGACAATCCAATAAGATATAACAATTATAAATATTTATGCACCCAACATAGGAGAACCCAAATACATAAAACAGTTCATACAAATAGAAAGGAACTAACCAATAATAACAATGGGATGATAGGGACTTTAACACCCTATTTTACATCAATGGATAGATCATCTAAACAAAAAATCAATAAGGAAAAATAACTTTGAATGACACACTGGAAAGGATGGCTTTAACAGATGTATTCAGAATATTCTATCCTAAGACAGCAGAATACATGTTCTTTTCAAGTGCACATGGAACTTTATTTAGAAGAGATCACATATTAGCCCATTGGACAAGCCTCAACAAATTCAAAAAGAACAAAATCATACCATGCATCTTTTCTCACCATAATACTATGAAACTAGAAGTTAACCACAAGAAAAACATCTGGAAAGGCCACAAATACATGAAGGTTAAATAAATGCTACTAAACAGTTAATGGGTCAAACATGAAATAAAGGAAGAAATAAAAAAGTAGATGGAAACAAATGAAAATGAAAATGCAATGGTCCGAAACCTCTGGGACATAGCAAAAGTGCTTGTAGGAGGGAAATTTATAGCAATATAGGCCTACCTCAAGAAGCATGATAAACCCCAAACAAGCAACTTCACATGACACCTCAAAGACCTAGAAAAAGAACAAATGAAGCCTAAAACTAACAGAATAAAGGATTAAAGATTAAAGTAGAAATAAATCACATAGAAACTAAACAAACAATAGAACAGATCAATGAAACCAGGAGCTGGTTCACTGAAAAAAATCAATAAAATTGGTAAAACTCTAGCTATAATTATCAAAAAGAGAACCCCCCCAAAAAATAACAAATGAGGATAAGTAACAACTGACACCACAAAAATATGAGCAATTATAAAACTATATGCCAACAAATTGGACAATCTAGAAGAAATTGATAAATTCCTAGAAACATATAAACTATCAAAATTGATCAGGAAGAAATAGAAAATTTGAACAGATTGGTAACCAGCAAATAAAATGTGTCAGTAATCAAAAAGCAAAAATCCCAGCAAACAGAAGTCCAGGACCAGATGGCTTCACAGGCAAATTCTACCAAACCTTTAAAGAAGACTTAATATCCATTCTTCTTAAACTATTTTAAAAAAATAGAAAAGGAAGGAAAACTTCCAAATTCATTCTAAGAATTTGGCATCATTATCTTGATGCCAAAACCAGAAAAAGACACCACTAAGAAAGAGGACCACAGGCCAATATACCTGGATGAACATAGATGCAAAAATCCTCAACAAAATACTAGTAAACCAAATCCAACAATACATAAAAAAATAATAATAATTCACCATCACCAACTGAGATTTATTCCTGGGTGGTTCTAAGTGTGGTCCAATATTCACAAATCAATCAATATGACACATCATGTCAATAAGAAAAAAGAAACATATTATTTAAGTAGATGCAGAAAAAGCATACGACAGGGCAACATCCATTCAAGATAAAAACCCTCAACAAAGTAGATTTAGAGAGAACATATCTCAATATCGTAAAGGCCATATATGAAACATCTACAACTAACATCATCCTCAGTGGGAAAAAAATGAGAACTTACCCCCAAGGTCAGGAAAAAGAAAAGGATGATCACTCTCACCACACTTTTATTCAACATAGTTTGTACTGGAAGTCTGAGTCACAGCAATCAGAAAATAAAATGAAATTAAAGGCATCCAAATTGGTAAGGAAGAAGTTAAACTTTCACTATTTGCAGGTGACATGGTACTATATATAAAAAACCTGAAAGACTACACCAAAAAACTACTAGAACTGATGATAAACAAGTTCAGTAAAATCTCAGGATACAAAATTAATGTACAGAAATCTGTTGCATTTCTACACACCCATAATAAAGGAGCAGAAAGAGAAATTAAGAAAATAATCTCATTTACAATTTCACCAAAAATAATAAGATACCCAGGAATAAATCTAATCAAAGAGGTAAAAGATCTATCTTCTAAACACCATAAAACACTGATGAAAGAAATGTAAGATGACACAGAAATGAAAAAAAAATGTTTATGGATTGAAAGAATATCATTAAAATGTCTATACTACCCTAAGCAATCTACACATTTAAAGCAATCCCTATCAAAATACCAACAGAATTTTTCACAGAACCAGAACAAACAATTCTAAAATTTGTATGGATTCAGAAAAGACCCTGAATAGCCAAAACATTCTTTAAAAAGAAAAACAAGGCTGGAGGCATCACAATTCCAGACTTCAAGTTATAGTAAAAGATGTAGTACTCTAAACAGTATGGTACTGGCACAAAAACAAACATAAAGATCAATAGAACAGAATATAAAGCCCAGAAATAAAACCATAATTATATGGTCAATTAATCATCCACAAAGCAGGAAAGATTATCCAATGGGAAAGGGACAGTCTCCAACAAATTGTATTGAGAAAACTGAACAGTAACATGCAAAAGAAAAAAAAAAAAAAGAAAACTGGACCACTTTCTTATACCATACACAAAAACAAATCCAAAATGGATTAGAGACCTAAATGTGAAACCTGAAACCATAAAAATCCTAGAAGAGGACACAGGTAGTAACCTCTCATTGCCCATAGCAACTTTTTTTCTAGATATGTCTCCTGAGGTAAGGGGTAAAAATAAACTATTGGGACAATATCAAAAGAAAAAAAAAAAAAAACTTCTGCAGAGCAAAGGAAACAATAAAAAAAAAAGCAATCTATGGAAAGGGAGAAGATATTTTGCAAATGACATATCCAATAAAGTGTCAGTCTCCAAATTATATAAAGAATTTATACTGTTCACACTAAAAAAACCCAAATAATCAAATTAAAATATGGACAGAAGACAGGAACAGACATTTCTCCAAAGACAACAGATGGCCAACAGACATATGAAAAGATGTTCATCAACACTTACCATCATGGAAATGCAAATCAAAACTACAATGAGATACTACCTCACACCTGTCAGGATGGCTAAAATCAACAGTACAAGAAATAACAGGTGCTGATGAGGCTGTGAAGAAAAAGGAGAAAAAGGAAACTTCTTGCACTCTTGGTGGAAAGGCAACCTGGTGCAGGCACTGTGGAAAACAGTATGAAGGCACCTCAAAAGTTAAAAAATAGAACTACCCTATGTTCCAGCAACCACTGGGTATTTACCCAAAGAACACAGAAACAGCGTTTCAAAGGGATACATGCACTTCTATGTTTATAGCAGCATTATTTAAAGTAGGACCAATATGGTAGCAACCCAAGTGTCTGTCAAATGATGAATAGATAAAGATGGGGGATACACACACACACACACACACACACAATGGAATATTTCTGAACCAAGGAAAACAAAATCTTGCCTTTTGCAATGATATGGATGGAACTAGAGCATAATTCTAAGCAAAATAAGCCCTCAGAGAAAGACATATTATTTCATTAATATGTGCAATTTAAAAAAACAAAAAAGCAAAGGCAAAAGGAGAGAGAAACCAGGAAAAAGATTTTTAATTATAGAGAACACATGGATGGTTACCGGAGGAGTGGGGGGTGAGGTAATGGGTTAAATAAGTGATAAGGATTAAGGAGTGCATTTTTTGTGATGGATAATATATGGAATTGTTAAATCACTATATTGTACACCTGAAACTAATATAACAGTTAACTAACAGGAATTAATATAAAAAGTGATATTATTTTTTTAATATTTCTATGGGAATTTTTGGATGTATAAATTGTATTTTCTATTTCCTACCTTTTAAAATATAAATTAAAAATCAAACTCTTAAATGAACTTTTAATAATATTTGTCAAGGGATTGTTTCCAGAGTGTATTTTAAATATTAAAAAAAAAAAGAACAAAAAACATACAACTCTCAAGTGTCACCATTAATAATATTAAATGATATGCCTGCTTACTTTATTGACTGTGTCAAAAATGATTATGATAAAGGGAATGAAGGGAAAGAAAATACTTTGCAAAATAGGGGATAACATGAGGATTTTTGAAGAGTTAAATGTTTAATATTCATATAACATAAAAAATAAGGCTAAGTGATAGGAAATAAGAGTATAAGGACAGCCAAGAACAATATAATGAAACTGTATCTAGTTATAATATTGTCTAGTAAATCTATGATACATCACAGAGAATAAAATTTATTTTTTAATATTTTTAAATACTGAATTTGAAATATCTCACTACCAGCTAATAACCTCCATAAAAACATGGACTCTATCTTAAGGATTTTTGTATCCTTACAAAAGGAGTCCCAGAATATAGTTTAACAGTCATTGAATGGAAAAAATTAACAAATGAGTAAATTAATGTATATCATATTGTTAGTAGAATATTAAAATGGGATTCATGTGGCTGTTATCAATAACTGTGAGAAATACTCAGAGAAAAGCAATCTAGATAAAACACAAATTGCCTTCATTTGGGAATTTTACCCAACCCACTCCAACACTCACCCCTCACCCTCACCCCCCGCACCCCCAGCCACCAATCAGAAAAGAATTAATTGCTTAGACTTTACTTTGGAAATGAAATGGAACCCTGAAATTACTTTGCTTACATAATTCTGACTTCCATACTATTGTTCCAGTGGGAAAAAAAAAAAGCAATTCAAAATCAAATGTTAATTAAATTAGTTAAGAATGTACTACTTAAATCCTTCAAATCATTAAGGTGCTTTGACATAGTAATAGGGGACCCAATCACCAGAATTAGATCTGATTAGAACCTCAAACCTTCCACATATGAAAGGCAATTTGAGTGACTGGTAGCTGTGACAGTTGTGAAATTGAGAAAATCAAAAGTAGGGACAGAGTAGAATCCTCTCAAACATATAAGCCTGCTCAGAGAAGAGAAAGTATATTTTCTTATTGTCTATTGGTATTTTTCTGTTGAAATTTGAATTTTTTTTTCTGTTGTTTTTGTTGTTGTTTTATAACCAGTTCAAGAAGTTCTCATTCACATTATCACTAAATTTTTCATGGACCCTGGAAAAGGGTCACTTGAGAATGTCACACAACCAGACCAAAAAATTACTCAAGCTGCATAGATGTTCACTTGTACAGAGTAAAGAGGCAAGTTGAAAGAACTGAATGTACAAATATGTTTCCTTCAGGACAAAAACTTAATAATGAGAATATCCTTTCCTCATCATTACATCTCCTTGAAAAGCCATAGAGATGTACTTGCAAGAAATCCCGGTTTTCTAGTACAACATTAACAACAAACAAAAACAATTTATTTTGCAATCTAAGGCTAGCTTCTTTATTTTAAAATAGCATTTGACTTTCTTACTGACTGCTTTCTTGGTTTTCAAAAAAATTACATTGTAAAAATACAGGAACTTAGAAATATGATGCTTGTAATAGTTTTTTGCCTTTATTGAGATTTATGAGAACCTAGACACCCAGCATAGTTCAGAATTCCTGGTTCAGAAGAGTCCCTCAGTGAGGTTTTCTTCTCCCCAAAATATTCATAATGAATTTGGTGTGACCATAAGTTAAACCAGTCTCTTCATAAAGCAGTCTGCACATTCAAACCTACTTAGAGGTAAGACAGCTTATTTTTCCAAAGATCCTATTAAATAAAAACAAAATCAAATGATACTCCAACCATACATTGCATATCATATTTAGTCCACAACTGCATGGATTTTTGCATTTCTTTTGTAAGGCAATTCTCATAGTGAACCAACTTTCTAGATACCTTCATCTTGGCAGCTTTCTTTAATATAAATGTCACTTTGAGTGCATTCTTACACTAAATCTTGACATCATGGATGGCATTAACAACTGGGAACAAAATATTTCTGCATTCTGAGAGTCATAAACCTGAAAGGATATTTCAGGTAGGTAATTCATTTTTACCTTTCTCTTAAGTACTATATTTTCCCCATAATTAAACCTGAAAGACTCAGGGCTCAGTGGCATATTTAAACATCAGTTCAGAGGTGCTTTGGTGGCTCAGACATCAGATTATATAACAGTCCAAAGAAAGATAAAGAAAGAAACAGAATCAAAACTCTTGGGAATCTGAGGGCTATAGAGCATCTATCAAAGTCCTTTTCTTTTTCCGTTTTCTTTCCTTCCTGGATCTCAGAGCTATGGGTACTTTTATATCACAAATAACTTACACTACTTTTATATCTTGGTGTTTCAGGCAAGTTTCAATCAGTTCACAGCATTTTTTTTTCTTCACTGGATTTTATCTTAAAGATTCCTAAAATACCTCAAAATTTTAATGGAATTCCTTTATCTCACCATTCTTCAGATGAGACAAAACAATGGATTCCTTGAACCTATTCATGACTTCCTTTTTTTGACAAATGCTAAACATCAGTCAAATCTATTCAGAAACACTGCTTAAAATCAAAATTTAGAAAAACACTTATGATTGGTTGACTGGGGCAGCAAAAGGTCACACCAGGTATTAATGAGCTTATCATACTAAAACCAGGGAGTGATTCTTCTGCCAAATATATTTATTAATTTAGCCATTAAGAAAAATATATGTAATTATTTGTTTAGAATTGATTTTAAATAATTTCTGACTCAGGAGTATTCCTCAGTTACCTTTCCTAGATTTTTCTGGGACAAGGACATCACATGACTATTTTTAAGTGTTTAAAAAAATCCTTTAGAATGCATTTCCTGAACACAAAATTTTCTTTCATCACTTACCCTTGTATTCTTCTATTCACTCCTATAGCTCTCTCTTGAAAATGTGTGTGATAGATCTTCATTATCTACAGATTAAAAATCAACCACATACCATGGCATAGGAAGCTTTTCACAATTCGATACCTTCTCAATCACCAAATTGACATCCTGTTGTGTCTTTCAAACTATATTCAGAATTTTCCAGTCAGAAAATGTCACCTCTTTTGTGTCTGTGTGTACATGACATTAACTGCATGGGATCTTTTCTTTTCTCTAAAATATTAAATATATCAATTGTGCCATCCTACCCACTTATAGTAATATGCAAGAGCTACCATAACAAAATACTACAGAGTGGTGGCTTAAACAATTGAAATTTATTTTCTCATAGCTCTAGAGGTTAAAAATTCAAGATTAAGGTGTCATTATGTTTGGTTTCTCTTGAAGACTCTCTTTGGCTTGCGGATGATCACCTTCTCAACTCTCCTCATACAGCCTGTTTTTTCTGATATCTTTTTTTAGTGTCCAAATTTCCTCTCCTTATAAAGACACCAATTTGATTAGATTAAGGTCATAAATACCACTTCATTAAAACATAATTGTCTATGTCCAAATAGGTTATATTATGAGTTGCTAGGGATTAGGACTTCCACATGTGAATTTTGGGGAGAGGGAACACAATTCAGTGTACAACACAACTCTTCTATAATTATATATGTTTTCAAGTTAGGAAATGAGCTTTTCCTTAAAGCTATCATGATTCAAATACATTCATCACAAAACAAAATAAAACAAAAGCATTCTTTCCGGTTTAATAATTGCAGGAATAAATAGAATTTTTTTTCTAATGATATTTTATGAGTTGAAAAATCAAATAGAGCAAACACCATTGGTATATCTTAATAATAATCCAATCAAAATGGGATCAAACACATCTAAAAAAGTAATCTAGCTTTCTGAATGATTTTGCTACTAGACTGCCTGAAATAAAGTAAATATTATGTTACACATTGGATAAAATGAGGTATGTGACAATCTATAAGAGTACAACATGGGTCATTCTGAGCAAACTACATAGCAGTCTCCTTGAGAACATTTAGAATATAAAAATACATTCCTAGGGGACGCCTGGGTGGCTCAGTTGGTTAAGCGGCTGCCTTTGGCTCAGGTCATGATCCCAGTGTCCTGGGATCGAGTCCCACATCGGGCTCCTTGCTTGGCAGGGAGCCTGCTTCTCCCTCTGCCTCTGCCTGCCATTCTGTCTGCCTGTGCTCGCTCTCTCTCTCTCTCTAACTAATAATAAATAAATAAAATCTTAAAAAAAATATTTAAAAATACATTCCTAGAAGTCTGAGAAAAAAAAATTAATCTGTGGTCTTTATAAAGATTCTGACAATGATCTCAGTGATTCAGGTCTTAACTTCAGTCTTTATATTCTTACTCATTCTTAATATTCCTTATATGTCCATTATATTGTATTTTTTGTATTAACTAATTTGTGATAAGACCATACTATGAGTCTTAAGTAAATAAATGATTGATTTAATATTTCAATCTATGGTTATTTTACTCATATTATTATATGTGCATTATTTTCTTTCCAAAAGTCACTGACACTGATTTCTACTTATGACTATAATTTTTCACCAGGTTTCCTAGAATGTCTATAATTATGACAAATTGACAAGTCTGTTTAACCAATACTAACTATATACCCTAGGAGAATATGTAACTTATCAGTTAATGGGATAATAATACAAAGAAAACAAAAATATTATTTCATAATTACTAATACAATAATTTTTGTTACTGCCATAGCCAGAGATCTTTGTGTTACTAAGCTCCACACTGGAAATTCATTTATAACAGGAAAAATTACAATTCATCTAATAAATGTTTCTTCTTTAATAATTAACTGAAGATATTCCCAAGGGTGTGAAAAAGGAAACTACAGATTAATTCTACAGAGGAGTGCTTATCCACTAGGTTATCTAATGGCTCCAGATTTCTTACTGGTGAGTACATTGAACTAGAAGTCAACAACCACCTGTACACCTACTTATAGTCCAATAGTAAGTTCACATGATAGAGAGTGCCTGGGTGACTCAGCCAGTTAAGCATCTGCTTTGGGCTCAGGTGATGATCAGTCTAGGTTGTTGGACTCCCTGCTCAGTGGGGAGTCTGCTTTTCCCTCTCCCTTTGCCCATATCCCCACCCCCAGCTCAAGTTCTAGCTCCCCCTCTGCTCTCTCAAATAAATACATAAAATCTTTAAAATAAAACAAAAACTTAGTTCATGAGATGAAATGAAGATGGACATCTGGATAATTGAGTTGAAGTTTCAGTCTTTCTGAGAAGACAGATAAGTAAGGTTTTCAACCAGCATGGCTTTTCTTAAACATTGTATAGCAGTAAAAAATGTGCAGAATCATTCAAATGCCTTACTAATACTATCAAAGACTATAATTAACTTTAACTTTCTTTTTTTTTTTTTTTAAGTGTAGAAGGTCAGTTATATGAAAAGGAAAAAGAGGGAAACTCAGCAGTTCCCCCACTCTCAGTTCTGTCACCACTTTATTCTCTAATCTCCTTCTTGCTCAAAAATTATCTTTTTATCCTCTGATCACTTCTTAGATGTATTTTTTCTTTTTTTAATTTTTATTTTTTAATTGCTTTTCAGTGTTCCAGAATTCATTGTTTATGCACCCGTTCTTCCCCTTATCCTAGGTACAAATTCTGTTCTTACATAACCATTCTCAAATGCATTTTCTTATATATCCCTGGAGACGTTACTACCCATCACTATGCTGAGTTAAGCTTATCACTTGTCCCATTTATCAGACTTACATTGCTTAGATCCCAGGTCCTAATAGAATGTTTCTTAAATTACAGTGGCAACCATTCATTACTGCTATAACCATAATTAGTTCTAAGTAACCATACAACACTATTGGTGTTCTTTATTAAAAATGTTTCATATTCATTTCAATATCTATGCAATATGTATATTGTCTAGTTAAATATCAGTTATTTTACTGAGGGACATCTGTCATTTCAACTGACATAGAAATTGTCAGTTTTCTATACACATAGATTTTTACAAGGCCATGATTATCAGAAATTTCTCCCTTATTCAATACCTTTATTATTTTCATTTTTACCAACTTTTCAGCTCAAGAAATTTCTTTTTGTAAATAATATTCCTTATGATCATCAATAATCAGTTTATATACCTCTTATTCTCTACTCTCCTCAGTTTTTTAAAAAATGATTTTATTTATTTATTTGAGGTAGAGAGAGCCTACCTGAGCATGAGCTGGGTGGAGGGGCAGAGGGAGAGGGAAAGGAGACTCCCCACTGAGCAGGGAACCTGATACAGGGTTTGATTCCAGAAGCCTGAGATCATGACCATGGCTAAAGGCAGATACTTACCTACTGAGCCACCCAGGTGCCGACTATCCTCCTTAGTTTTATTACCTCTTCAACAAAGGTATTTGTTGGGATGGGTTGTAGTGATGTACATAAACAATGTGGTAAATATAAAAGTTATATTTCTACTGACAGTCATTATTAACGTATTTTCTGTTCATTTTCTAGAATAGTGAGAATTTTTGTCTTTGACAACAAAATAAATATATTTTTGCAAAATATATGAATATCTTTTTTCCTTAAATTCTCTCCAAATTATCTGATGTAACTATTAGTCACCTAGCAACAATACAAAGAAGGAGATCATGATTTTGAATAATTCTTTTCTTTTTTTTATTTTTTTAAATATTTTTATTTATTTGACAGACAGAGATCACAAGTAGGCAGAGAGGCAGGCAGAGAGAGAGGAGGAAGCAGGCTCCCCGCTGAGCAGAGAGCCTGATTCAGGGCTCGATCCCAGGACCTTGAGATCAAGACCCAAGCTGAAGGCAGAGGCCTTAACCCACTGAGCCACCCACGTGCCCTGAATAATTATTTTCAATTAAAATTAATACCATGTGAATCTGACTCATACACTAGAATTCAGTGTAATTTCTGTGTTTTTTTTTCTTTAAATTGAGGCATATTAACTATTTTATAGGATAGTAAGGTATAATATTCATAGCTGAGGTAATTTAATGAAAGCTTTGAAATATATTAAGAATTAAAAGCATCTTGCCAAGTTGGTTCCTGTGGAGCTAGGTGGGCTGGGAGAGGGAGTCTTGTGGGAGATTGTAATCTAAGGTTTTCTACAGTTTGTTCACAGAGGTTATGCCTCATATCTACTGAGGGTACACCAGCAGAGGAGACCCAATCCAAGATTCTAATGAGAATTCTGAGCACACAGAATTGCCTCTGTGGTTGATATAGTCAGCTATACTGAATGGCTGATGGTTGATATATTCAGCTATACATCCCCTAACCACCTCTCACCAAAATGACTAGGAGGAGAAACACCCAATGGAATAAAAATTCAGAGACTCTGCCCTCTCTATCAGAAGTATTGGATATGGACATAAATAGTATGTTGGAAAGGGAATTCAGGGTAACAATTATCCAGGCAATGGCTAGGTTGGATAAAACTATTAGTGACTACATAGGATCTCTAAGGGCAGAAGCGAAAGCCACCCAGGAAGAAGCTAAAAATACTATAAATGAGATCCAACCTAATCTAAATACTCTAACAGCTAGGGTAACCTGGGCAGAAGATAGAATTAGTGATCTAGAGAAAAAAAATGATAGAGAAAATGGATCAGGAGGAAGCATGGAACAAACATCTTAGAAACCATGAAAACAGAATTAGGGAAATAAATGATGCCATGAAACGTTCCAACCTCAGGGATCCCTGAGGGTGTGGAAAGAAACAATAGACTAGAGGATATAGTTGAACAAATACTGGATGAAAACTTTCCCAGTCTGGGGAATGGATCAAGTGTTTATGTCCTAGAGGCAGAAAGAACACCCACCAAGATTAATGAATCTACAAAAATCAAGCCATTTAATTGAGAAACTCATGAATTACAATTTTAGACAAGAGCTTCTAAGAGCAGCTAGGGGGAAGAGATTCCTTACATACAGAAGAAGGTCCATCAGAATAACATCAGACCTGTCCACAGAAACCTGGCAAGCCAGAAAGGGCTAGCAAGACATATTCAGGGCACTAAATAAGAAGAACATGTAGCCAAGAATACTTTATCCAGCAAGTTGACATTCAAAATGGATGGAGAGATAAAGAGCTTTCAAGACCAGCAAGCTTTAAAAGAGTATATGACCACCAAGCTGACACTATAAGAAATATTAAGGGGAGTTCTATAGAAGAAGAGAGAACCCAAGAGTGACATAGAACAGGAATTTACAGGGACAATCTATAGAAACAAGGACTTCACAGGCAACATGATGTCAATAAAAATGTATCTTTCAATAATCACTCTCAACATGAATGGCCTAAATGCTCCCATAAAATGGCACAGGGTTGTAGATTGGATAAAATGACAGGACCCAACCATATGCTCTCCACAAGAGACACATTCTGAACCTAAAGATACATCCAGACTGAAAGTGAAGGGATGGAGAAGCATCTTTCATACCAACGGGCCTCAAAAGAAAGCTGTGTTACTCATTCTCATATCAGATAAATTGGGTTTTAAACTAAAGACTGTAGTCAGAGATACAGAAAGACACTACATCATTCTTTAAGGGTCTATCCACTAAGAAGATCTAACAATTGTAAATATTTATGCCCCCAATATGGGAGTAGCCAACTACATAAGCCAACTGTTAATCAAAATAAAGAGTCATATTGATATGAACACATTAATAGTAGGGGATCTAAACACACCACTCTCAGTAATAGATCATACAAGCAGAAAATCAATAAAGAAACAAGAGGTTTGAATGACACATTGGATCAGATGGCATATATATATATATATATATATATATATATATATATATTCGACATTCCACTTTAAAACAACAGAATAGTCATTCTTCTTGAGTGCACATGGAACTTTCTCCAGAATAGACCATATACTGGTTCACAAATCAGGGCTTAACCAATAACAAAAAACTGAAATTATTCCCTGCATATTCTAGATCACAGTGCTTTGAAACTGAAACTCAACCACAACAAAAAGTTTAGAAGGAACTCAAACACTTGGAAGCTAAGGACCATCCCACTCAAGAATGATGGGATCAACCAGAAAATCAAAGAAGAATTAAAAGAATTCATGGAAACCAATGAGAATGAAGACACATTGGTCTAAAACCTATGGGATACAGCAAAGGCGGTCCTAAGGGGGAAATACACAGTCATCTAAGCCTCACTCAAAAAAGTTGAAAAATCCTGAATACATCAGCTCTCTTTACACTTTAAAGAACTGGAAAATCAACAACAAATTAAGCCAACCCCAACACAAGAAGAGAAATAATTAAGATTAGAGCAGAGATCAATGAGTTAGAAACTAGAGATACTAGAACACATCAATGAAACTAGAAGCTGGTTCTTTGAAAGAATTAGTAAGATCAATAAACCACTGACCAAACTTATCCAAACAAAAAGAAAGGACTCAAATTAATAAAATTATGAACGAAAGGGGAGAGATCATGACTAACACCAAGGAAATAGAAATAATCACCAGAAATTATTATCAACAGTTACATGTCAATAAGTTAAGCAACCTAGAAAAAATGGATGCATTCCTGGAAACCTATAAACTTCCAAGACTGAAACAGGAAGAAATTGACAACCCAAATAGAACAATATCTAGTAACGAGATTGAAGAAGTGATCAAAAACCTCCCAAAAAAACAAGAACCCAGGACCTGATGGATTCCTTGGGGAATTCTACCAAACATTCAAAGAAGAAATAATACCTATTCTTCTGAAGCTGTTTCAAATAACAGAAACAGAAGGAAAACTTGTAGACACTTTCTATGAAGCCAGCATTACCCTGATGCCCAAACCAGGCAAAGATCCCATCAAAAAGAATTTCAGACAAATATATCTGATGAATATGGATGCCAAGATTCTCAACAAGATCCTAGTTAGTAGGATCCAACAGTACATTAAAAAGATTATCCACCATGACAAGGAGGTTTTATCACTGGGATGCAGGGATGGTTTAACATTCGCAAATCAATCAATGTGATAGAACAAATCAATAAGAGAAGAGAGAAGAACCACAGGGTCCTCTCAAATGATGCAGAAAAAGTATTTGACAAAATACAGCAACCATTCATGATTAAAATTCTTCAAAACATAGGGATAGAGGGAACATTTCTCAACTTCATAAAATCTATCTATGAAAAACCCACAGCGAATATCATTCTCAATGAGGAAAACCTGGCAGCCTTCCCATTGAAATCAGGAACACAGAAAGGATGCCCACTCTCATCATTGTTGTTCAATATAGTACTAGAAGTCCTAGCAATAGCAATCAGACAACAAAAATAAATAAGGTATTCAAATTGGCAAAGAAGAACTCAAACTCTCTCTCTTCATAGACAACATAATACTTTATATGGAAAACCCAAAAGACTCCACGCCCAATCTACTAGAACACATACAGCAATTCAGTAATGTGGCAGGATACAAAAATCAATGTACAGAAATCAGTTGCTTTCTTATATACTAAAAATGAAAATATAGAAAGGGAAATTAGAGAATCGATTCCGTTTACTATAGCACTGAGAAACATAAGATACCTGGGAACAAACCTAACCAAAGAGGTAAAGGATCTGTACTCAAGGAACTACAGAACACTCATGAAAGAAATTGAAGAAGACACAAAAAAGGTGGAAAAGCATTCCATGCTCATGGATCAGAAGAATAAACATTGTTAAAATGTCTATACTGCCTAGAACAATTTGTATTTTCAATGATATCCCAATCAAAATTCTATTGGCATTTTTCAAAGTGCTGGAACAAACAATCCTAAAGTTTGTTTGGAACCAGAAAAGATACCAAATCACTAAGGACATGTTTAAAAGAGAAAACAAAGCTGGGGCATCACATTGCCTGATTTCAAGCTTTACTACAAAGCTGTGATCACCAAGACATCATGGTACTGGTACAAAAACAGTCACATAGACCAATGGAACAGAGCCAAGAGCCCAGATATGGACCCTCAACTCTACTGTCAACTAACCTTCGACAAAGCAAGAAAAAGTATACAGTGGAAAAAAACAGTCTCCTCAAAAATGGTGCTGTGAAAATTGGATAGCTATGTATAGAAGAATGAAAGTTGACCATTCTCTTACTCCATACACAAAGATAAACTCAAAATGGATAAAAGACCTCAACATGGGACAGGAATCTATCAAAATCCTAGAGAAGAATATAGGCAATAACCTCTTTGATATCAGCCACATCAATTTCTTTCAAGAGACATCTCCAAAGACAAAGGAAACAAAAGCAAAAATGAACTTTTGGGACTTCATCAAGGTCAAAATCTTCTGCACAGTGGTCAACAAAAGAAAGAGGCAACCCATGATGGAAATGGGAGAAGATATTCACATATGACACTAGACAAAGGGCTGATATCCAAGATCTATAAAGAACTCCTCAAACTCAACACACACAAAACAGATAATCACATCAAAAAATGGGCAGAAGACATGAACAGACACTTTTGCAAAGAAGACATACAACTGCTGACAGACACATGAAAAAATGTTCATCATCATTAGCCATCAGGGAGATTCAAATCAAAACCACATTGAGATACCACCTTATACCAGTTAGAATGGCCAAAATTAACATGACAGGAAACAAGTGTTGGAGAGGATGTGGAAAAAGAGGAGCCCTCTTACACTGTTGGTGGGAATGCAAGTTAGTGCAGCCACTTTGGATAACAGTGTGGAGATTTCTTAAGAAATTAAAAATAGAGCTTCCCTATCACCCTGCAATTACACTACTGAGTATTTATCCCAAAGATACAGATGTAGTGAACAGAAGAGCCATCTGTACCCCAATGTTCATAGCAACAATGGCCACAGTCACCAAACTGTGGAAAGACCCATGATGTCCTTTAATGGATGAATGGATAAAGAAGATATGGTCCATATATACAATGGAGTATTATGCCTCCATCAGAAAGAATGAATACCCAACTTTTGTATCAACATGGATGGGACTGGAGGAGATTATGCTGAGTGAAATAAGTAAAGCAGAGAAAGTCAATTATTATATGGTTTCACTGAGTTGGGGGAAATCAGAGGGGGAGGCAAACCATAAGAGACTGTGAACACTGAGAAATTAACTGAGGGTTTTGGAGTGGAGGGAATGGGGAGTTGGGAAGGCCTGGTGGTGGGTATCATGGAGGGTACATATTGAATGGAAAACTGGGTGTGGTACATAAACAATAAATCTTGGAACACTAAAAAAAATAATAATAAAATTTAATTTTTTAAAAAAATTTGAAAAAATAGAATTAATATTGTCCTTTAGCTTTTATAGTGGGGAAATTTCTACTAACAAGAAAGAAATGAGTGTAACATTTGGGAATAAAGTTGAAGTTATGTATTTATAATTCCCTGTGCCTTAATGCAGTTTTTTTTAACAAATATATTGGTATTACAGAGATTCTCAGTGATTTTTAAACTTTAAAATAATTAAAAATCATAATTTTTATTCTTGTATCTTAACAGCTACAAATCCTATAGGTGTATTCATTCCTACCAATAACACATTACAGCAAACAAAGGCCATGTCAGGTTAACAATGAATAACAAAACACCATTAAATTCCCACCACTGAAAATGAAGTGAACAGCAAAAATACTACACTTTTTTTTTAAACTGAGATACTTAGAAAATCCTTCACATTTCTTGTTTTTTTTTTTTTTTTGTCAGCAATGAATCATGCTTGTTAACCATCTTCAGAGTGTTTTATATAAGAAAAAGCTACAGAAAAAAAGACAGCTATATTTGAAAAATCTATATTTTTCACTTTCTAAAAAAAGACATTTTTTAAAATGCACATTTTTTGATTGAGCATAGACTGGAAAACAGGGCTAATTAATCTCTTGGTAAATGAATCTTATATTGAAAATGTCAAATATAGACACTGATGGAAATATTTCTAAAATCACTTTAAGAAATTTTACATGTATTAATACATTTAAATAGAAATCCTTGTTTGATCATTATGATAATTGTTAGGAATAAATGAACAATTTACTGCTCAAATCCATAGTCAACCTTAAAGTAGAACAAAAATAATCTCTGTGTCAATCCTGTATTCTCAGAAATGTGGTTTCTTTTTTTTTTTTTATGTTTCAGATTATTAGAGCCAAGAAATTCTCTAAATGAAAATTAACATAGAATTATCAATTTGCAGCTAAAAACCAAAAAGTTCTAGAGCAAGGAGTGATGTAGGTGGAAGCCTCCAGCCTACACCTTCCTCCTAAATACTTCAAGGATTATTGCAAGCCTATGCACAGACAGGAATGAAATGCAAACAATCAATATGTCAGATACAGATAAATTAAGTATGCTTTAGAAGAAAAAAAGATTTCTGAGTTCTGTGTTCCAAAGGGCAGGAAAGGATTAAAGAAGAAAGATCTAACTGTTCAAATAGTTCCTGGAATGATTTATATTTTAATAGAACAATTATATGAAAAGATATACAGAATTGTTTTTTTAACATTTAACTTTTATAATTATAGGTGCATTTTAGGTGAAAAGATAAAGAAATAGGTCAAATTCTAACATTCTTTTTGATTCTTTTAGATATTCCTTAAGAGTGATTATCAGGGTGATATGTACATACATGTAGCTTAAATATTCTACTTATTATTTGTTAGATACATTCTGATTCATCTATGATGCTGGTTTAGGGAACACTGTCATTCCTTGTATCTATAACGCAGTTGCTTATCTTCTGTTCTTTGTCCCACTACTGCTGAATTATTGCCACAATAACCATTTTAACTGAGCCTGAAACATCTGTCCTGATGCCATTATTTTTTACTCCAGCTCCCTATCTATTTTCTTTATTTTTGTATTACGTTCTAAAAAATTGCTTGGGTAGAGAAAACATTTCTTGAAATGAAGGCATCACAATTTCATATCTCTTTAAATCATAATATTGTTATTTTTTTTTCTTTCAGTTCTCTTAACAGTTATCAGCATTGGTACTCTGACCATTTTAGTAAAAATATGAATTTTTCCTGCTTTGGAATTGTTTTGTTGCCACATTTGCTAGGCATGGAAAAATGCTCTAGGCTCAATGCTCTGGCCTATTATCTACAAGATAATATTAAAAATAGTACTTCTGGAGGAGCAAATGCTTATTTTCTCCTTTATAAAAGCAACAAATGATTTATCCATCTTCCTGCTGTCTACTATAATTATCTATAAATCCACTTGCATGCATAAAATAGGACCTTCTTGGATTAAAATGAACTTGATACTTATTATTATATTTCAAATACAAAAACATATGACTAATTGATATATCAACCAGAATTATGGTACACTGAACAGTCTTTCTAATGTAAACAATTATGATAGTGGAATAACATATTTCAAAAAGGTAGTCTCATAAATGTAAAGATAAGGTGGCAAGAAAGTAGAGTGAATATTCCAAAAACTGAGTGAATTTAGAAACCAGGAAAGGTAAGATGAGTGCTGAAACTGGCTTTGCATTTTGCCATATCATGTAAATTTAAGCTTTGTTAACCACATCAGGGTGTAAAAAAAAAGCTTGGCAAGAAAGGAGGCTTCAGAGATACTAATGTTTTATATCTTAATCTTAGTATTAGTTATACAAGTTTTCAGTATTTTTCTTTCTTATACCATACCTATTCCTTCAAAAGTTCTTTAGCTTATATGTTGTGTTTTACAATTCAGTGCAAAATACTTGAAACATAGCATCAATTCTAAGTATCCTAAGGTAGTCTTCTTGTCAGTAATCTGTACACCCTTAATAATGTGCAAAGCAAAATCTATGTCTCTAACATCTATAAAAATTTTTATTAGCATGCCAAAATAATTACATCTATGATTAAACTGAAAGTCCATGTTAGTCCATACTTCTTACATTTGATATGGATCAACTGTGTATATATAAATTCTTTACTTCTTTAATATGCTTCTTGTTGCCATTTTTATTTCTGGTTTCTTTTATTAATCCTGACTTATGTATTAATTTCTGCTCTCCTGCTAAGTAGGCAAACACAATTCTTAATTTATGCCTTTACCATCAAATCAAAACAGTATCAACATTGTCATCATTATCATCCTCATCATCCTATATACTTAAGGTGCTATGGTTTTCTTTCTTAAATAATATTTTTGTTATAAATTAAAAGAATAATAAGGAACTATTAGGTGTAATTATCACTTTAAAACTGGGCTGAAGGTGGTTCTTGGGATCAAGACAGCAGAGTAGGAGGATCCAAAGTTCACCTCTTTCCAGGGCTACACTGAGGTTGCAACTACATATAGAGCAGCTCTAAGAATAAGCTGAAGAATATTAGAACAACTCCTCCACAACTAAATAAAAACCACATCAAGAAAAATAAGAGGGACAGAGATGCAGTCTGGTGAGGACCCTCACCCTGGCATAGTGACTGATGAGCAGGAGGCATATTGCACCTGTAGAAGTTCTACCTGGGGAGCAAGAGTTCAAACCACACATTGGGCACCCCCTGTCATCCCCTGTCCTTGATATGTATCAGATCTGTACCAGGAAGATGGGTGCACATATGTCTGGCTTGGAAAATCAGGACTCTACTCTGGAAGCCTTGAAATGCATCAGGGCTTAACTTGGGGAGATTGGATTGGGTGGGGGCAGCTATAGGAAACTGAAACTCGGCTCTTAAAGGGCCTGCAGACAAACTCACTTGTTCTTAAGACCCAATACAGAGGCAGCAGTCTGAAAAATGCCTGGGCCATACATAAAAAAGAGATTTATTGACTAATTTTAGGTTATGTGCTAGAAGGGTAGGGATCTGAAGAAACTTTCTCAGAGAATGTATGCAGTGGCAGGCAGAATTTTTCTTGCAATGCTTCAGGCTCACTGGTCTCATGTTGGCAGGGACTAGTTCTAACACTCTCCATTTATTTCCTTAGCAAAACTTAGCCTGTCTTTCGTTCCCCATGGATCCACCACTCCCACTCCAGACAGGGTCCTTCCAAAATATCTCCTGCCTCTTCACACCCAATGAGCAGAATTGACCAAGGCAGAATTTCCTCCCCCACCCCCAAGCAGCTCTTGCCCTGCCATAATGGAAGATGCCCTTGGCCATGACTGGTACCCCTGGCAAAGTGGCTCCTGCCCTACTATGTCAGGCAGGCTGTCTTAGATAGCTAGTGTCCTTCCAAAGCAGCTCCTGCCCTGGCTGTGGGTGATTTAGGCCCATCCACCAGTGAACTGACAGTAGCTGAAGCTGGGCCCCTCAGCCAGCTTCACTTGGGGCTAGCACACCCATAGCAGTCACAGTTTAGCCACAACAGGAGGGTGAATGACCCCACACAGAGGATACTTCAGAGAGCCTGATGCTTTTTTTTTTTTTTTTTAAGATTTATTTATTTGAGAGAGAGACTCACAGAATGAGGAAGAGAGCATGAGTAGGGAGAGAGGCAGAGAGAAAGAATCTCAAGCAGACTCCCTGCTGAGCATAGAGCCCAACATGGGGCTCAATATCACAACCCTGATATGACCTGAGCCAAAATCGAGTTGGGCATTCAACCAACTGAGCCACCCAGGGACCCCAGAGTGCCTGATTCTACTAATCAAGAGAGATTTGTGCTACAGGGCCCCAGAGGAAGATCTCCTTCAAGACCAGGAGATGCCTAATACATAGAAACAAACACAGAGAATCATACAAAATAAGGGGAGGGAGGCATATGTTCCAAATTAAAGAGCAAGATAAAAAACTTAAAAACTTAAAAAAAAAAAAAAAAAGACTAAACGAAATGGAGATAAGCAAT
This sequence comes from Taxidea taxus jeffersonii, assembly GCA_003697995.1. Lineage (NCBI taxonomy): Eukaryota > Metazoa > Chordata > Mammalia > Carnivora > Mustelidae > Taxidea > Taxidea taxus. The sequence continues at coordinate 223,569 of ML102828.1, read as the reverse complement.
CTACCTAAGGAAGATTTAAGAGTAATGGTCATAAAGATGCTCACTGAACTTAGAAAAATGTCTGAACACAGGGAGAATTTCAACAATGAGATAGGAAATATTAAAAAAAAAAACAGAACTGAAGTATTCAATAAATGAAATGAAAATATGGTAGAAGGAATCAACATCAGATTAAATGATACAAAAGAATCAACCAGTGATCTGGAAGACAGGGTAGCAGAGATCATCCAGGCTGAACAACAGCAACAACTAAAACAGTAAAAAATCAGGATAGTTTAAGGGACTTCTAGGACAACATCAGAATAGTAACGTTAACATCGTATGGGTCTAAGAAGAGAAAACAAGGCAGAAAAATTATTTGAAGAAAGAATAACTGAAAACTTCAATAACCTAGGACATTTAGGTCCAGGTGCACAGAGATCCCAAACCAGATGAACCCAAAGGTACACAATAATTAAAATGTCAAAGATTAAAGGTAAAGAGAGAATCTTAAAAGCAGTAAGAGAAAAGAAATTAATTATATATAAGAGAAAGCCCAGAAGGCTATCAGCTGCTTTTTCAGCAGAAACTTATCAGACCAGAAGAGAACGGCATGATTTATTTAAAATGACAAAAGGAAAAAATCTAAACCAAGAATTTTTACACAGGAAAATATTATTCAAAATTGGAGGAGAGATAAAGAGTTTCCCAGACAAAGTTTACAGGAATTCATCACCACTAAACTAACTTTAAAGGAAATGCTGAAAGGATTTCTTTAATTGTAAAAAAAAATCATAACTAGAAGAAAGAAAATTGTGAAAGAAAAAGATCACACTGTAAAAGCAAACAGACACTGAAAATTGTGGATCAATCACTTATAAAGATAGTATGGAGGTTAAAACACAATAGTATAACCAATAATATCTACATTAATTAGTTAAGAAATACACAAAATAATAATATATAAAATATGACATCAATTGCATAAATGTTGAGGGGGAGGGAATAAAAAATGTAATGCTTCCAACATGTGTTTGAACTTAAGCTTCCATCAACTTAATATAAACAGCTATAAACATAGGATGTTATATATGAATCTCATGGTAACCACACACCAAAAACCTATAATAAATGCACAGAAAATAAAGAGAAAGAAATCATAATATAACACTGAAGAAAACCATCAAATAACAAGAGAATAGAGAGAGAAGAAAGGAATGAGAACTATAAAAACAGCCAGAAAACAATCAACAAAAAACAATAAGTGTATATATGTCAAGACCTATAAATAACTACTTTACATGTAAATGAACTAAATTTTCCAATCAGAAGACATTAGTTGAAAATGGATAAAAAATATATGACCATACTACCCTGAACATGCCCAAACTGGTCTGATCTCTGAAGCTAAGCAGGGTCAGGTCTGGTTAGTACTTGGATGGGAAAATGGATTAAAAAAAAAAAAAATAGACCCACCTATATGTTCCCTACAGGAGATTCATTTCAGACCTAAAGATGTGTATTTTTTAAAGTGAAAGTATAGAAATATATAATCCATGAAAGTGAAAATGAATGAAAAGCTGAGATAGCATACTTATATCAGACTAAAATCAAGACTATTACAAGAGACAAGGATGAACATTACATAATGATAAAGGGATAAATCCAACAGGAAGATATAACCTTTGTAAATATCTATACAGCTAACACAGGAGCACCTAAATATATAAATCAAATATTAACAGAGATATAAGAAGAAATTCACAGCAATATAATAATAGTAGAGGACTTTAACACCTCACTTATATCAGTGAATAAATCTTTCTGACAGAAAATCATTAAGGAAACAGTGGCCTAAAATGACCCATTAGACCAAGTGGACTTAACAATAAATTTAAGAAGATCAAAGTCATATCAAACATCTTTTCTGGTCACAACAATATGAACTAGAAATCAATTACAAGAAAAAAAAAAAAACACTGGAAAAACTATGAACATGTGGAGGCTAAACAACATGATATTAAACAACCAGTGACTCAACAAAGATATCACAGAGGAAATAAAAAAATACCTTGAAAAAAAAGAAAATGGAAACACAATATTTCAAACTCTATGGGACACAAAAAAGCAGTTTTAAGAGGAAAGTTTATAGTTATACACACCTACTTTAAGAAAAAAGAAAATCTGAAATTGTTTCCTTTAGTCTTACTTCTAAAGGAACTAGAAAATGATAAACAAAACCCAAAGTTAATAGAAGAAAAATAATAAAAATCCAAGTAGACATAAATGAAATAGGCACTAAAAAAAGAAAACAAAAATGATGAAACAAAGCAATTTCTTTGAAAAGATTTAAAAAGGAAGAACTTTGGGGCACCCGGGTGGCTTGTGGTTTAAGCCTCTGCCTTTGGCTCAGGTCATGATCTCAGAGTCCTGGGATCAAGTCCTGCACCAGGTTCTCTGCTCAGCAGGGAGACTGCTTTCCCCCTCTCTCTCTGCCTGCTGCTCTGCCTACTTGTGATCTCTCTCTCTGTCTAATAAATAAATAAAATCTTTTAAAAAAATAAAAAAAAAACTTTAGCCAGACTCACCATGAAAAAAAGTGGACATTCAAATAATGACAACTAATATCACAGAAACAACAACAAAAAAAAAAGATCATGAGACCACTAGGTACAATTATACACCAACAAATTAAACAACCTGGAAGAAATGGATATATTCCCAGAAATGTACAATCTTCCAAGACCAAATCAGGAAGAAACAGAAAATCTTAATGGATAATTATTAGTGATAAAATTGATTCAATAATCAGAAATCTAACAAAGAAAAGCCCTAGACCAGATGGCTTCGCAGGTGAATTATACCAAAAAGTTAAAGAAGAGTTAATACCTATCATTCTCAAATTCACCAAAAATGGAAGAAGTAACACTTCCAAATTCATTCTATGTGGCCAGTATTATCTCAACAAAGCCAGGCAAAGACCAAAAAAAAAAAAAAAAAAGGAAAAGAAAATTACAGCCAATAATACTGATGAACATAGATGCAAAATTCTTCAATGAAATACCAAATAAATTAATCAATATATTAAAAGGATCATACAGTAATAGTCAGGTAAGATTTAGTCCAAAATGCATGTCAATCAACATAATATACCATATTAACAAAGTAAAAGCTAAATATCTTATGATCATCTCAATATACATACAAAAACTATGTAACAAAATTCACTATCGATTTATTAGAAACCCCCAACAAAGTAGATGTAGGGGCAATATACCTCAACACAATAAAGGTCATATATGACAAACCCACAACTGGCATCATATTTAATGGTGAAAAACTGATACTTTTTCCGCTAAGATCAAGAACAAGACAAAAATGTCCACTCCTAACACTTTTATTCAAACACAGTACTGGAAATTCTAGCCACAGCAATCAAATAAGAATAAAAAATAGAAGAACCAAATTGGTAAGAAGCAAAACTGTCACTGTTTCCAGATGACATACTTTATATACAAAATCCTAAAGATTCTGCCAAAAACACAATTAGAACTAATAAATTCAGTAAATTTTCAGGATACAAAATTAACATAGAAAATCTGTTGTATCTCTATACACTAATAATGAACCATCAAAAAGAGAAATTAAGAAAACATTCCTATTTATAATTGCATCAGTAAGAATAAAATACCTAGGAATGCATTTAGCCAACCAAGAAGATAGATGACCTATACTCTAAATACCATAAGATATTGATGAAAGAATTCAGAGGTAAGAAAATAAATGAAAAGATATATCATGCTCATGGATAAAAAGAATTAATGTTTACATGTTCACACTATTCAAAAAAAATCTACAAATTCAATGTAATATGCATGAAAACACCACTAGCATTTTTCACAGAAATAAAACAAATAATCCTAAAATTTGTATGGAACTACAAAAAAACTCAAATAGCTTAAGCAATCTTGAGAAAGAAGAACAAAGCTAGATATATCATGCTTTCAAATTTCAAACTATAGTACAAAGCTATAGCAATCAAAACAATATGATATTGGCACAAGAAACAGACACATAGATCAACGGAACAAAATAGCACAGAAAGAAATCCATGTTTATATGATCAATTAATCTACATAAAAGGGGCCAAGAATATACAATGGAGAAAAAAAACAGTCTCTTTAACAAATGGTATTGGGAAAATTGGACAGCTACATGCAAAAGAATAAAACTATAACACCTTCTTATACCATATACAAAAATAACCTTAAAATGGATTCAAGACACCTGAAACTATAAAACTTCTAAAAGAAAATATAGTCAGTAAATTTTTGGTTGTTGGTCTTAGCAATACATATACATGGAATCTGTGTTCCCAGGCAAGGGCAACAAAAGCAAAAATAAACAATTAGGACTATACCAAACTAAATATCTTTTGTACTGGGAAGAAAACCATCAGTAAAACAAAAAGGCAACCTACTAAATTGGAAAAGACATTTGCAAATGCTACATCTGATAAAGGGTTAATATGCAAATATATAAAGAATTCATACAATTCAATACCAAACACCAAATAAGCCAACCATCTGATCATAAAATCAGAAGAGGAGCTGAATAGACATTTTTCCAAAGAAGACATACAGAAAGCCAAGAAACACATGAAAATATGCTGAATATCCCTAATCATCAGAAAAATGCAAATCCAAACCATAATGAGATATACCTCACATCTCTCAGAAGGGTTAGTATCAAAAGGGCAGGAAATAAGTGTAGATGAGGATTTGGAGAAAAAGGAATGCTCATGCTCTGCTAGGGGGAATGTAAACTGGTGAAGCCACTATGGAAAATAGTATAGAGATTTCTGAAAAAATCAAAATAGAGGGACACCTGGGTGGCTCAGTTGGTTAAGCAGCTGCCTTCGGCTAAGGTCATGATCCCAGCGTCCTCGGATCGAGTCCCTCATCGGGCTCCTTGCTCGGCAGGGAGCCTGCTTCTCCCTCTGCCTCTGCCTGCCACTCTGTCTGCCTGTGCTCGCTCTCTCTCTCTCTCTCTAACAAATAAATAAATAAAATCTTTAAAAGAAAATGAAAATAGAGCTACCATATGGCTTAGCAATTCCACTTCTGCACATTTATCTTAAGAAAATGAAAACACTAATTCAAAAAGATATGCACCCCTATGTTCATGGCAGCATTATTAACAATAGCAACAGTATGGAAAAAACATAAATGTCAATTGATAGAAGAATGGATAAAGATCTGGTACACACACACACTCACACACACTGGAACATTACTCAGCCATCATAAAGAATGAAATCTTGCCATTTGTGACAATATGTTTGGACCTAAAGGGTAATGTGCTAAATGAAATATGTCAGAGATAGACAAATATCATGTTTTCACTTATATGTTGAATCTAAAAAAATAAACATGAAAAAAAACAAAAACAAAAACCAAAACAGACTCATAAAGAGAACCATTAGTTGCCAGAGGAGAGTACAGCATAGTGACTATAGTCAATAATCTTGTAATAACTTTGTATGGTAGAAGACAGTAATGAGATTTATCACGGTGATCTTAATGTATATAAGCATTAAATTGCTATATTATATACCTGAAATTAATGTGATATTATTTATGTACTTCAATAAAAAATAAACAAAGCTAAAAAAAGAAAACTGGACTGAAAGTATATAAGTCTAGATGTCTAATAGCACAATTTTATTGTGAATGCATAAAAGCCAAAATAGTCCCTGTAAGTGTCTCTGGAAATAGACATTAAGTTTGTAGCAGTTGTCTTTTTTTATAGATTTGTTTCCCATTTTATAAGTCGCTAGATAAGTAAAATCATGTTTTCCAAAGTTTTTTTTTTTTTTTTTTTTAATTTGTCAGAGAGAAGGAGAGAGAGAGAGAGCACACAAGCAGGCAGAGAGGCAGGCACAGGCGGAGAGAGAAGCAGGCATCCTGCCGAGCAAGGATCCTATGCGGGACTCAATCCCAGGACTCTGGGATCACGACCCGAGACAAAGGCAGCAGCTTAACCCACTGAGCCACCCAGACGTCCCATTTTTCAAAGTTTTAAGGCAACAATCCTAAAAAGTATGATTTATTTGGTCACCACGGTGTGTGTAGATAGATATAACTGAAATAAAATATTACAAAATACTACATGCAATTTATTTTGTTTTATAGACTATATATTCTCTATATGTTTTTACATATTTAAGCAAAATATTCTATTGCCATCCCCACATAATATAAATAGTATGAAGTACCCTGATTAAGCACAATGTAATTTAATAAAAATATTCAACAATTGCCAATTATAAAAATATTGTCAAATATGACAGAGTTGGTGTTTTCATCTGTTTTTCCACAGCGTTTCCTAACAATTATTACATTGAATTATATTTATATTTTTATCCCTCCCACTCATACTAAAAAACTGAGTTATTCTAACATACAAGCTATTCACCCTGTGTAAAATGCATGTTGAATGTAAGCATGGTCCAATAGTAAAACCATTGTGTGGTTTTATATTACTGCTCAGCTTAGAGAGAAACATTGCTTCTAGTTTAAATGGTTACCAATTAGCACAGCACATAATGTATAAAAATGAGCAGTAAGTTTTAAAATTGTTTTATATATTATAATTTGTTTTTTCCAGTAAGGCATATAATTAAAATGTTTACTAAAAGAATAGATTTTCAACATAGCAATGGGTGAGGATTTCAAACTTTCATGTACCATATATTTTTTCTTGTGATTTATATTTCAAAATTATTAAAGCATTACTGTTTTAGAAGTGAGTTGGGGGAAATCGGAGGGGGAGACAAACCATGAGAGACTGAACACTGAGAAACAAACTGAGAGTTTTGGAGGGGAGGGGGATGGGGTCTTGGAACACTGAAAAAAATATATAAAAAAGCATTACTGTTTTGACTGTGCAAAGTAATATTGATCTGATCACACAAATCCTTTATTCAGATTCAAGTTATAATTAGCATGAAATTATTGATTACAGGCTTTCTTTGTCTGATACATTTGCATTTTCCTTAATGTCTTCAAAAATGTATCAAAGGATTTTTCAAGCATTGACATGTTAAATAGGTGTCAATTTCCATAACTATGTCTTGAATTGTAGTCAGTTTTTCTGTGTTAAACATATGCAAGCGCAAATTCACCTGGTTTTTGATACCTCATTGTTACATTTCCACTTACTATCCTAAGTCAAATAAACACATATACTACAGAGTATTCAGAAACTATATTCTGTAGAACAATCACTTAAACTTTTTTACAAAAACCATGAACCTCGTATTTATTTCCTTCATGATTACTGATGAGATGGGGAAAATAAATGACCTTTTCTGGCTGACTGCCCAGACACAATTCTGGCTGAATTCTGCACTCAGACACCAAAGGCAGCTTAAATTGTGTTTTGATGTTTTCACCAACCTATTACTGTATTGACTTGATGGCAGCCAAAACATACATTTGTGATCTCATTTTTCTCTAGCAGTTTTTTCCACTCAATCAGACATGTGCACAAATATCCACAGGACAGAAGAATGCTTTTAACTGAAGTAAATCTCTTAAGAATAATGTCATGCAAGAACCCCTTTGAAAGACTATAGTTTGATGTTTATGCCAAGCATTTTTCCCCCTTAGTAAATACCACTGAAATTAATGCCAGAAAGAAAAGATGCATCATAAACAAATGATTCTGCTGTGCCAAATGTCCTCAGAGTGCTAAAGATTTAGTATTTATGTATATTTTTTATAAAGACCACAAGATTTTTACCATCCATTTGCTGTGACCAAGTATTAATGTGCTGCAGCTGTCCTTCTGAATTAGCATTAAATAATATTTATGGCTGATGTCATGGCAGTGCAAAAATGGATTTTAGTGAGACACATCCAAATCAGAGTTGTCTTTCCCTGGTTCCCCTTTGTAGATCATTGCTCACTACTATAACACTACTTTATTTCTGATACCAAAAGAATTATATTACAACATAAATCTACATGCTATTATTGTTAAAAATGACTTTAGAAATCCTTTTTTGATTGGGTCCTTTCAGTTTACAGAAACCATTTAAGAAAGCTTAAACTCTCACTTTACAACAAGGCTCAATATTGGACATCAAATACTATGTATCAGTGATCATGCACTATATTCCTACTTGGCATTAAAAGGCCTATAGTTATTTCCCAAAATAAGTTAGTCTTCAGAAGTTTAAAATTTTCTACTAAAATGGAAATTCAAAAAACATACTTAATATTTAAAGTAACATTTAACCACACAATATGACTACTTTATAGGATAAAAACCTAGACAATTTCTTTTTTAAGATTTTATTTATTTATTTGACAGAGAGAGAGAGAGAGAGAGAGATCACAAGTAGGCAGTGAGGCAGGCAGAGAGAGGGGGAAGCAGGCTCCCTGTTGAGCAGAGAGCCCAATGTGGGGCTCAATCCCAGGACTCTGAGATCATGACCTAAGTCGAAGGCAGAGGCTTAACCCACTGAGCCACCCAGGTGCCCCGACAATTTTTTTTTTTTAATATTGATTAGTTGAGGCTTCTGTATCCTTTACCATTTTAATAATTTTTCAGGATTAAACAAAATTTGTAATGACAAACAAATCTGAGTTGAGGATTAAAAAACAATAACTTTCTCTGACATTTCCAGAAACAGAACATATACTGACATGGAATGCCTTATCAAATTCTTTTCCCATCATTAAATCTCCTAAAGCTTCTAGTCTCACTATGTTCACCAAAAATAAAAATTTTCAATTCTCAAAAATTAATCACTTCTCTATGTCCAATGATTTCTCTCTTTTTTAAAAAAGATTTATTTATTTGAGAGAGAGAAAGAGGGAGAGAGAGTGCATGCATGCAAGTGTTTGTGCAGGGTTGTAGGCCAGAGGAAGAGACAGAGAGAATCCCAAGCAGACTCTGCACTGAGCTTGGAGCCCAATGCGGGCCTGGATCTCTGACCCTGTGATCATAACCTGAGCCCAAATCAAGAGTCTGATGGCTTAACCCACTGTGCCACCCAGGCACATCTATATGTCCAATAATTTCTAACAGCAATTCCCTAACAACTTTTCCTAAAGCAAAAATCAACCTAATTAAGCATTTAATGGGTAGGACTGTTATCAAGACAATGACTAGTAATTTTCTTTTTTATTGAAGTACAGGGAATTTATAGTGTTAGTTTCAGGTGTACAACACAGTGATTTAACGAATCTAGATGTTCTTCTTTGCTCACCACAACTATAGTTACCATCAATCACCATTCAATACTATTATAATACCATTGACTATATTCCCTATGCTTCATTTTTATCCCCACGAATGACTAGTAATTCTTTCTTATAAGGAATTCAGATAGTATACTTATGTTGTCTAAGTTGATTTCAACCAGTTACTTATAATTTAAAATGAAATGTGGGACAGCTGGGTGGCTCTGTCAGTAAAGAATCTGCCTTTGGCCCAGGTCATGATCCCAGGGTCCTGGGATAAAGTCTAGCATAAGGCTTCTTGCTCAGCAGGGAGCCTGCTTCTCCCTCTCCCTGCTGTTTCCCCTGCTTATGCCCTGACAAATAAATAAATAAAATCTTTAAAAAAATGAAATAAAATGTGGTAAATAGTAAAACAAATTGATTTAATATTAATATGAAAAGTGTTTTGGAAAGAATCCAAAAAATGTATATAATATATATAATCTCCCATCTTACATAAATGTGATCATGCTATTAAAAATACATGTTAATACTATTTCATTTTTATTACTGATCCCATAAAAATTTAAATACATTAAAAGCATTAAAACCTGAAATTTATTTATCAAAGATTTATTCTTCATTATTGCAAATGGACATTTCAACTCTAATTTGTACGATTGTTTGAGCTGTATCTTTCTGAAAGTGTTTCCTTTATTTCTAAATACATTTTACCAATGTTAATTTTAATTCCCTCTCCTTATGTATTCATGAGTAACAGCCTACTTTCTTTAAATAACCATCATTAAATTTCTAAAACATGTGAAATTTAATCATTTCCAGTATTTTTTTCTGTCAATAAAATCATGCATGCTCTCTCTCCTTTGCACTGTGACTATGTCACTTTATATAAAGAAATATGAATAATCTTGATATTTAATTAACAGAATATTTCTGTTAAGTATTTGTTAGACTGTACAAAGACCATGGGAGTCATAAAGTTGAAAAAGACACGTTCTTATTTTTTCTGTGGGGATGAAATAAACTTCCAGGATGTTATACATGGGAGAATATGATCTCTAATGTGCTGAGTTTTATTGGAATTCAAGAAAGAGGAAGATGTTCCTGAAGGGAGGCATGTCCAGGAGATAGTTTTAGAGATTGCCTTTAAAGCATCATTGTAATTAATCATTGGAAATTAAAAGTGAAGAAAGTGATTAGGCATTGCAGTTTGAGGGATTAACAGAAAACTATGGAAGCTGAAAACTGCAGAACATTTGCAACGTCAGCCGGTCACCTGGTTAGTAGTCCAGGAGGTGAGCCATGGAGTTTTGATACATTCTCTACACATATCCACTTCTCCATATTAAAACCTTATTCCTTAATATTCAACTTAATATGCTTTTCCCCCCATATACTACTATGCTTATCTTACATATACATTCTAACTTATCTATTATGATTTTTAAAATGAGATACAATGTATCATATGTGCTTAGGTCAGTTTTAACTATAGTAAGGTTGTTCCTTCTGCAAGTCACTGGTAATTGATATTAACACATATGTTAACCATTTTGCTAGTTTATCTTCACTACAAATTCCAAGATTTTTTTCTTGCCCTTCCCCCAACATGCTGTTAAACCAGGTCTAAACACCTGTAGATTATTTTGAATTTCTTGATCAATTTGATTTTGTATAATTTGGTTCACTATAGTAGTATACTCACCAAGTTTTTCTGATTTTTAAAGGTATTTTTGTGCATATTATTAAAAAAACTATTTGGCTAAGTTACTTAAATACTATTTATAAATAATAAAGATCTCAATAGATAACACAAGAGTTACATTTAATTTATATTGATGGAAGGATTAAATTTCCAATAATGACAAATTCATGGAGTTGTAGGTGCTCCTCTGATGTTGACATAGATTTGTTTGTCAAAATATGATGTTTTTCCTATGAAATTATTCTGAGCTATAATCTTGTGATTGTGTTTAAAAATCATCTCTATTAATTGTGAATTATAAATCACTGTTCTGTTTGTCCCATAGAGGTTAAATTAATTAAATGTTTAGTGAAACTGAAGGATGAAATTATTATTTTTTAAAGATTTTATTCATTTATTTGACAGACAGAGATCAAAGTAGGCAGAGAGACAGGCAGAGAGAGGAGAAAGCAGGCTCCCTGCTGAGCAGAGAGCCAGAGTGGGGCTCCATCCCAGGACCCTGGATCACAACCTGAGCTGAAGGCAGAGGCCTTAACACACAGAGCCACCCAGGCGCCCCAAACTTATTTTCTATATGTATTATTTTCTATAGAGGTATACTAGTGTCATTTTCTATGTGTATTATTTTCTATAGAGGTATACTAGTACTATGAAGAAATTAAGTTTTCAAGAATACTTTTCACACATTTCTGTTCTTTGAAATTACTTTTATCCAATTATTTTTCTCCCATTTGCTGTAGAAGAAAGAATAAAATTAGAACTGAATATTTCTACCATCCTTTTACATTATGTTATATCATACTGCAAAGATTTGGACTTTCCCTTTCAAGTTATTCTTATTATACTGGTATCATAAAAGTATTCACTTAATAAACCATTTCTTTGCCAAAATGTAGCACTATTAGCAATCTGTTATTTTTAACACAGACTTTTTTTTTTTATGAATTCAGAAAACTACACCTAACTTCTTATTAGAAAAGCTCTCTTAGCACCTTTTAGGCAATAGAGTAAAAATTTAGCTAATCCCTGCCTTCTTTCTTTCTAAAGACAAAATTCTGAATTCAGACATAAAAAGGCCTTTTTTTTGTTTTTTTTTAACCCTATAGCAAATTGTTTAGCAATAATCTTTGGAGCACTGACAGGCAAATATTTCTAGCTTCTTCCCACTGCTGGAAGTGGACACATTCTTATACTCTAAGTTAACTCTAGAGGTCATTTTTGAAAAATAATAATAGCAATCTCATTTCCAATTAATGTGTTTGAGAAATTAAGTAAAAATACATATATTGGGTTATTCTGTATGTTTGATAACAAAGAGGAACTTATTATGTAATTTATTAGTACATAATCTGCTTATATTATTTTTTTTCTTTTTTTTTAATATTTTATTTATTTATTTGACAGAGAGAGAGAGACCACAAGTAGGCAGAGCAGCAGACAGAGAGAAAGGGGGAAGCAGGCTCCCCACTAAGCAGAGAGCCCTATGTGGGACCCAATCCCAGGACCTTGGGATCATGACCTGAGCCGAAGGCAGAGGCTTAGTAGGCACCCCTACTGTGTTTATTTTTAAGAACCAATCAACCTTTGCTTCAAGAACCTGGTGCCACCAAGTTTATAAACCCAGAGTTTCCCTGTTATGTAAGAAAAGGTGGGGTGCCTAGGTGGCTCAGTGGGTTAAAGCCTCTGCCTTCAGCTCAGGTCATGATCTCAGGGTCCTGAGATGGAGCCCCACATCGGGCTCTCTGCTCAGTGGAGAGCCTGCTTCCTCCTCTCTCTGCCTGCCTCTCTGCCTACTTGTGATCTCTGTCTGTCAAATAAATAAAATCTTAAAAAAAAAAAAAAAAGGAAAGGCACTAATAGTATGCTTTTTAAAAAATTAATCACTTTCCAATTTTAAACATTTCATCATTATCTGTTCTCTTATTTTACAAAATAACTTAGACCACCTTTGTATGCCAATTTTTTTTTGTTCATGAGGCATTTAAAACAACACAAATATACAGAAGCACAGTAAACTATTTCATATCATTATTGATAGCATAAAAGTCTTGAAGAAACAAGGAAAACCTCTGATTTAAGTATTATTTAAACATTATGCTCCTTAACTCAATTCTACCTTCTTTTTAGCATGAAAAAAGGGCTGCAAATCCTTCTATCTACATGATATCAAACTCTACATAAACAATATACTGATTTAATAGTCTATAAGACTGATTTAATAGTCTATAACAACCAAAACTTGACTGAAATAACTAAGTTTTGTAAGTGATATGACAAACTCCTTCACATTTTTCCTCCAAAATATCTTAATTCATATTTCTATTTTTTTAAAGATTTTATTTATTTATTTGACAGACATATCACAAGTAGGTAGAGAGGCAGGCAGAGAGTGAGGAGGAAGCAGGCTCCCCTCTGAGCAAAGAGCCTGATGCGGGGCTCAATCCCAGGACCCTGAGATCATGATCTGAGCCGAAGGCAGAGGCTTTAACCCACTGAGCCACCCAGGCATCCCTGCATGTTTCTAATTAATTATATAATGCTGATAAGAATTTTAAGTTTTTAATGGAAATTAGTTAGCTATAATCAATATATAATACCACCGGTAAATTCTACTTATCCCATTACAATTGGAAAACTTGTCATATGCTTATTCTGTGGCTTATTCAAATGGCTGTAGCACATGATGTCCTAGGAGTGACAATTCCAGCAACACCATTAAGTTTTAACCATCTGAGATGGTGTGTGGCCCAGGTAGTGGTGCACACTTTTCCTTAACAATTTCTAAACAGAAACTTATAGACCTTGTGAAGTAATTACCATTAATTTGAAATCACTGACAAGTTGAATGGATGAATTATGTGATGCTATTTTGTGCTTGCCTTTATAAGTAACAAAAAACTAAATTAATTAACAAAGCACAATTTCATGTCCTACATTAAATAAATGGCATGTTACAATTTGAGGTTTACAAAATAGTTTTTTTAACTGCTTTTGGGAATTTAAAATTATTTAAAATATTACTTGAGGACTTGCTAGGTTCTGGTGAAGCCATTAAGACAATATTAAATTGGGGGGAGTGCTTGGTGACTCAATTGGTTAAGCCTCTGCCTTCACCTTAGGTCATGATCCCAGGGTCCTGGGGTCAAGCCCTACAGCTCGGTATCCACTCAGAAGGGAATCTGCTTCTCCCTCTTCTGCTTTTCCCCTGCTTGTGCTCTCCCTCTCTCTCAAATAAATAAAATCTGTATAAAAAATAAAAACAAATTATTAAAACATACTTACTTAGCACAAAATTTTATAATGAAATTGTTAATATTTTTCCAAGCACATGTATTTTTATAACCTGATTTTACTCACAATCTCACAGCTCATTGTTTGAGATAACAGGGTTTTAAAAATTGTATTAAAGAATAATTATACAAATGCAAAATGTGTTTACATGAGGAAGGAAAACATTTTGGTATGGAATAAACTGCTTTTATCAATGTGTCAGTGCCATAAAGTCAAAATGTGATTTTTCCATGAAATGTTTAAAATAAATGTTTTTTTTGAAACCATAGATCTTGTCAAATAAAAGCATTTCTAGTCAAATCAATTAATTAGTGTCCCTTAAAGTCAGTTAAGGTGCTGTCACCTCTGTAGTTTCTGTATATTTTCTGATACATATCTAATATAAATTTGATTGATTGAAAGATACTGCCTGTCAAACAAATCTGATAGAAACAAAATTAAGAAAATGAAAAAAAAAAAAAAAAAAGTACTACTCCAGCAAAGTGGCTCAGGTCTTGACAAAGCCAAGGGGCATATAACCATTTAGGACAAATAAACTGTATTTCAACCAGGGGAGGAGAATCATCTTATAAATGATAAAAAGCTAAAATAAAAATGGTGAAAGGCATAAAATAATGGGTGATTGTAAAGAAAAGGAAAGGATTTAGAGACTTACGCATAGTATATGATGTAGGAATTTCAGGTAACTTAATTGGACTATGATCACCTGAATGTATTTTAAACTATGTGGCATGAAATAAAGGTAAGTATTCATTAAATAAGAAATTAGAAAATACACATCAGTATAAAACTTTGAAAGGCAAACCAAGTCTGTATGGTTGTATTAGACACCTTAAGGGCATATGTAAAACTGACCATGCTCCCCATATCTGCTCCTTGATCTCATGTTAATTTTACATTTTCCTTCTTTATGGAGCTTGCTGGTTTAAACACAGGCATATAACTGCTCCCAGCATAGTCAGGCAGATCATTTCTATTGCAATGCGAAGTGATGACAATAAGATAGCCTGACAGTGTCTACACGTGGCATAAATTAAAATATGTGAAACTGTTTCCAGTGTGGGAGACATATTTATGTCATATATATGTCAAAAATGTAATATTAATATGTTAACATGTCACCTATCCATCATTTTTCACCTATCTATGCAGGGCAAAATAATCATGAATAATCTCAGAGAAGTGAATATTTTGGATAGCTCCAACAGACCTGGTCTTAGCCTAATTTTCATCTCAAGTTCTTCTTTCTTTTTAATCTTCATAACTAGAAACACTAGCTGCTGCCTTAGCAATCATAAATTCATATTAATAACCATATCATTTTAGAGTCCTATGCAGCTTAGAATGGTTGGGGAAATGCAAGGCCAGAGACTTGATTTGCAGGGCCTAGTGTAAAATAAAAACATGAGATTCCTTGTTAAAAAAGCAGGGCAAAATTCCTATTCAAAGCAATAAATATAAAGCCTTTTCCATCCTCCTGTGTTTTGCAAATTGCCATTGTGATTTTAATTTGTTTTTTAATGTCATTTTAGGTAAGGAAAAATAAAAATTTAAATCATTAGCATGAGTTTTACCATAACTTTTATACTGTCTAATTGCAGTTTTAAAATCCATGAAATTATATAATTTGTGTTTTATAGCTTACACATGCATATGTATTTTGTATGAGCAGGGGAAACATTGTAGAAATCTAACTCAATTGCTTTTATTTCAGTTCTCTATATGTGTATGTTATACCAACACTCTCTACCTTTGGCTTACTGATAAGTAAGGAAGGACTGAAATAAAAAGGAATTCCGGATTGCCCTATCTTTCTTTTTCCTCTATGTCATCATTTCACTCTTTAAGAAAAAAAAAAAAAAAATCTACATAATAGATGTTGTTTTGATTTATTTTGTAGAATTGAAATATTCTGCTTCGGGCAGCTGGGTGGCTTAGTGGATTAAAGCCTCTGCCTTCAGCTCAGGTTATGATCCCAGGGTCCTGGAATAGAGCCCCGCATCGGGCTTTCTGCTCTGTAGAGAACCTGCTTCCTCCTCTCTCTCTCTTCCTGCCTCTCCACCTACTTGTGATCTACTTGTGATCTCTGTCTGTCAAATAAATAAATAAAATCTCTTAAAAAAAAGAGAAATATTCTGCTTTATCATACATACACACACATACACAGATTCTCTCAGACAAAAAGCAAAATTATTAAAAGTGAATAATATTAATTTTTTAAAATATTGTTAAATTGCTTAACACTTAAACAATTAAAATCAGTAAGATTTAACTGAAACTAGTCTTTGACAGTTAAAGAAATGAAAGTAAGGGTATGTAACTTCATTTGAATAGAATAAGCATAACAAATGATGCCAACAACCTAACACATCAGTTGTTTCATCAAAGACAGGGAGGACAATATGAGGGAGGGATATAGAGAGAAAGAAGGGAGATAGGAGAGAACTTTATATATTTAAAGTTAGCCAAGAAAGAAAGTTGGCTGTTTCTCAAGGATCAATTGAATGATGAATGTGCAGATTTCTATTTGCAACTGCATCACAAATGCTCATGTATGTCAACAAACAAGTAAAACAGATGTTATCCAAGTCACCTATGGAGCCAAGAACAGATGGGCTAGATGTGCTGTGTGAGAACAAAGATGCACCTGGGCTGTGATCTCACAGAGTGGGTTCCCATTGACCAAACCTATTTAAAGTAGGACAAAACTTACTAAAAAGAAGACAAAATAAGATTGAAGCTGACAAAGAACTTTACCTGTGGTCAGAAAGAAAAAAAATGATATACTGGCAAAATCTATAGTTAATGGAAGGATAAAAACATAGATGAAGGACTGTACCTGGAATACTAAGCATTTATAAAATAGTAAATAAGTGATCATCTATTGTTCATTATGACACACATTTTGATAGCATTCTAGTGTGAAAATATATAATTACCAAAATGTAATGTTCATATTTTCCAAGATGATATACTACGTCATTTTTTCCTTAGAGCATAAATTAGCTTTGGAGGCATTACACAGTATAAGACAGATATAAAATGTAAATATTTATTTTAAACATAGTAGGTTTAGGATTTATGAACTAAAATTATAAAAGTTACTTGTAAATGTACTCTATACATTTATTAACCACAGAAAAATAGTTCAAAACCTATTAATGAGAAACACTATATGTATAAATAAAGTATGTGCATATTCTAAATTACCTACACATATTTTATAAAATAAAATACCTATTTTATATCTGTCTCAAACTGTGTAATGCCTCCAAAGCTAATTTATGCTCTAAAGAAAAAAATGACATAGTATATCATCTTGGAAAATATGAACAGTGTAAGAATTATGCATACCCACAGATATGCATATATTTCTCAGAAAAAAACCCAGCAGACTACAATGAAAATACATGCTATTATTCATTTTTATAATTTTCATACACTAAAATATAAATAAATTAGTAATCAAAGGAAGAAAACAGGCTTTTCCATCTACTTTTTATCTTTGACATAATCAATTGCCCTTGATCAGAGGTTTTCATATCACTTTCTGCTTCATATATCCATAATTCTATAGTCTACAAAATATCCATACTCTCTCTCATATTTCCAGCAAACCACATTCTCTCAGGCTGGCACAAGTAAGGAGTTCTTTGAGTCCTTTCAGGACATCTCCTATCACGGGGGTTTCTTTATCTGGAACTGCAGGATTAGAGTTGTCCTCCAGCTAAGTCTATATCTTAAAGCCTACAAAGAACAATTCCATCCATCCCATGGGTTTTTACAATGACCCTCCCATTCTCTCAAAGGCAGAAAGTCTCCCAGATCATCATCAGCCACACTTATTTTTACAATGCCTTAAAAATGCTCTGAAATGATGTATCTCACAATTTCTTGTCCTCATCCTCCCAAATATTGTCTGGAGATCAGGATATGTCACCAACAAACTTCCTGTATCCTTATTCTGCCTTCTCAGTATTACAACCTACTTCTTATTCTGGTAGAACTTGAAATTTGAACTAATATAAACATGTAAGCTTCTGCTGTCCCCCAACTTCACCTTCTTCCTACTAATAACAACTAAAAAGACTGGAAAAATATCAGGAAATCACTTGTATTAATTTTCTTTTTATAAAGGAGGAAAATTCTGGAAGAGACTGGAAATTGGAAAGAAAGGAATAACACAACATGCATTACTCATTTTTTAAGGCTTTAATCTGGGGATAGAATAAAGTCAGGTCTACTACTACATCTAAATTGGATTTAAAAAAGTATTTTGGTCAGATGAACAGAGACTAACCAGGAACAACCATAGCCCCTAGAAAGTGAGAAGGGAATATTAGAAAGGAGAATTCCAAGAATAGGGAGCCCTAGATTCTATGTTATAAGCTCTGCCCAATTCTTTGGGTGGCCCTGGGACCATGAATTTGAAGGGCAGAATGATATTTGATAAAAATAAACTGAGGAAATAATGAATAAGAAAGATAAATCATATTCAACTACACACAACAGTTGAGATTGAGAAATGTCTATCTAAAAGACATAAGTCCAACTTTTTTCTCTAATATGTGGTCAGTGTGTAGGTAATTTAGAATGTGCACATACTTTATTTATATTATATTTATTCATATCATAGTGCTTCTCATTAATAGGTTTTGAACTATTTTTCTGTGGTTGATAAATGTATAAAGTACGTTTACAAGTAACTTTTATAATTTTAGTTCATAAATCCTAAACCCACTATGTTCAAAATACAGTTCTATACATTTTGAAATCATTAAAAAATGCTAAATTTCTATAAGATGCATGCCTTTAGTTGAGCAATTAAAGCATATATCTGTGGAAAATTATGAATAATTAACAGCTAAATACACAGATTGAAAAGAGAAATTGACAAAGACAGAAATTTTAAATTCTTTTATGCATCATTATAAAAATAAAATTGAAGGGGCGTCTGGGTGGCTCAGTGGGTTAAAGCCTCTGCCTTCGGCTCAGGTCATGATCCCAGGCTCCTGGGATCGAGCCCCACATCGGGCTCTCTGCTCAGCAGGGAGCCTGCTTCCTCCTCTCTCTCTGTCTGCCTCTCTGCCTACTTGTGATCTCTGTCAAATAAATAAATAAAATCTTAAAAAAAATAAAAATAAAAATAAAATTGAAAACTTTCAAATTTGGAGGAACACGGGAGAAACACATAACTACATAACTGAGATAGGTGCAGTTGATTTTTGTATTAATGATCTGTACCATCTTCCCAAACTACTTTTTTTTTTAAAGATTTTTATTTATTTATTAATTTTACAGACAGAGATCACAAGTAGACAGAGAGGCAGACAGAGAGAGAGAGGAGGAAGCAGGCTCCCCACCGAGTAGAAAGCCCAATGTGTGGCTTGATCCCAGGACCCTGAGATCATGGCCTAAGCTGAAGGCAGAGGCTTTAACCCACTGAGCCACCCATGCACCCCTTCCCAAACTACTTTTAAAGAATATTTTAGGCAAGCTAACACTGTAAATATATTCAGTAGCTCTATATATATATATCTGGAATTATATAAAAAGGAAGGTACAAGATACATATGTAAGCTACACACATACATACATTTTGCACATATATGTTAAAAATTTGAATATTTGTGGCTCTACAAAAACTTATTAAAAGTTAAATCAAGGGTTACATTACTTTTTGCTTCTATTAGTTTGTATTGTAGGTTTTATAAATTTAATGTACTTATTTTATTAATATAAAGTTTCACAGTCCTTCCATGAATTAGTATTAATCTATAAATTCACACAGAGGGCGCTCTTCTATTTTTCAGCAAAAATTCTTGTGTCTAGTGTGATAGAACTTAATAATGAATATCTACCACATGATACCTACCTGAAAGTTCTATTTCATCTGGTACCTAATCCAGAAAATATTGCCTGTTAAAGGACGAAATAAAAGATGAAGGAAAATAGGAATGAGGAAAAGAAGGAAGGGAGAAAGGAGAAAAAAAAAGATGGACAGAGAGAGAAAAGGAAGGAGGCAGAAAAGGAGAGAGTGAAGAAGACTAAAAATTGGTATTTAATTACTGGTATTTAGTTCATGCTAGTCTACTTCTGAAAAAATAACTGATATATCAAAAATTATTTTGGCCATTTTTGTATATATTAAAGAGAATATACAGTAGATACAGAGAAAAAATAGAAACAACACTCACATGGCAAGCCAGTTAATCATCATTTGTTTCTTTTGATTTCACAATTAATTTGAATGGCTGAGAAAGCAAGAAATTGTTTTTGTCAGCCAGAATTGAACAGGAAAGATATTATACAGTCTCCCTAACCTCTGAAATAGAATTAAATTTGGTTTCCTAAGGTTTGCAATGAGCTGAATACAAGTTAAGCTGAAGTTGAATACAATTTAAATGACAGTTGAAAGTACAAGCTAGAAGCAGCATGTTGCCTAAATAAATCAGTAACCTTATAATCAGTCACTACTTGCACTTTTCAAAGGCCAATATCATTACTTCACAATTGGTATGATTTTCCTCTCCAGTAAAATTTACAATTTTTTTTTCAAGTACAGATTGTAAGAGCACTTAGAAAGACAATGTCCAAGGCTATTTTTCACCATATAATCTTCTTGATTGAGGGTTACCTTTAGCTCTTTCAAACTCTTCATCTTGAGAGATTTAGTCATTAGGAAGGTGTTGAAACTTTTAAAATTTAGTTTGTCAGGGTGACATACTGATTTTTTTCCTCCAATGTCCAACTTAGTTTTAGAAATTTAATAGAAAATCACCCTCAATGTAGGCAATTTAAATATATCATGGTCTTAGAAGATTATTGGTTTAAATTGTTCTGTACAAAGCTGTAAAATAGAACTAAAAAAAGGGAGAAGAATTGACAACCTTTGAGCATGTGCTCTCTGTCAGCTATTTTGCTGAGGATATTTCATATAGTGTTTCATTTAATTTGAACAGTTTATCCATAATATGTGTCATCACCCACCATTGTTTTATTAGTGGATATTTGAATTTCTAAATGTATCTACCCATTTCCATGACCAAATACTTTGTGCCACACAAGCTACCTCTAGTGGATGGAATGTTACTGATAGAATTTCTTTTGTTTTTGTTTGTATTGGCATAAACTCTTGTTTTTTTCATGTTTAAAATACTATATCACAATAAATACATTATATCAATTTAATATTAGTGAGATGAAAAACAGAATATATTAGAAATATATGAAGGGATAAAGATCAACCCTACGCCATTACCTAGAATGTGTTATATATTCCAAAAACAAAAATTTTTTTTTTAGATTTTTATTTATTTACCTGACAGAGAGAGAACACAAGTAGGCAGAGAGGCAAGCAGAGAGAGAGGAAGGGAAGCAGGCTCCCTGCTGAGCAGAGAGCTCAAAGTGGGGCTCGATCCCAGGACCCTGGGATCATGACCCAAGCCGAAGGCAGAGGCTTTAACCCACTGAGCCACCCAGGTGCCCCCAAATCCAAAAAAATTTTTTTTAAAGATTTTATTTATTTATTTGATAGACAGAGATCACAAGTAGGCAGAGAGGCAGAGAGAGAGAGGAGGAAGCAGGCTGTCCAAAGAGCAGAGAGCCCGACGCGGGGCTCGATCCCACGACCCTGGGATCATGACCTGAGCCGAAGGCAGCGGCTTTAACCCACTGAGCCACCCAGGTGCCCCAAAACCAAAAATTTTTAACAGAAAATCAAACAAGCCATTTAGATTTTAGCAGCATGTTAAGATCCCAAAACAGTCATTTATCTTTCTGTTCTGTTACTCAATTTCACACTTTTCAATTAAATTTTTTACCACTCTCAATGATAGGTAGATAAAAGATTGAAAACTGTATTGACAAATTCATAATTTTTAATTGCTACAGGTTTAAGTACTAAACAAACCTAAGCAGAAGCATCAGAAAGTCATTATCAAAAGAGATAGAGGGAGGTAGTTCAAAATGGTGGCATCATAAGATTCTGAATTTACCTCTTCACATGGTCAACAAATATACAGCTACAGGGGAATCGTTTCCTCTGAAAAAGACCTAATGGCTAGATGAATAGTGCTTCCACAACAAAAGATAAAAGAGTCACATCAAAATAGGAAGAGAGGTAGAGTCACAGTAACTCCATAACCCCAACTCCAGGTATGGTGACCCATAATAGACAGGCATCAAAAAAAAAAAAAAAAAAAGCTTTTCCCTGAGAAACAAGAGGTTTATAGCTCACTTCCAGCACCGTAACCCTTAGGACCTGTACTAGAAAGATAAACTCTCCAAACATCTTTGAAAACCAGCAAAGCTTATATACAGAAGAACCCCAGAACTATAGGGTATCACTCACCTCAGGACTCAGTGCAAAAGCAGCAGGTTGAAAAAGCACCCAAACCATATTTGAAGGAGATCAATTTATTAATCTTAAAACATCCTGCAGGAGAGGTAAAAACGTACTGAGACTCCCTCTCTACTCACAAAGGCACTAGTGGGCTTTTTTCTTTGCCTTTTTTTTTTTTTTTTTTTAATATAAGCTCTCTTTCTACTTGGATAGAACTCTTGTTTTCAGGTGCTGTTTTGGTATCTTCTTGTTAACCTTCCAGTTCCAGTGAGTGTGTCTCACTTCTCCATAACAACCTGCCATGGCCCTGCCACAAGAAGTCAGGTACATGTCCTGCTTTGCCACTCCATGACTTAAGGGTTCCTATGCTACCCAGGGCCCTACCACAGATTGTGGTTATGTAAAGACCATAAAGGAGACAACCCTATAGTGTCTGGCTCAAGTGGCCAGAGAGAATTGCACTTCTGGGACACAAGGGAGATCTTCTACACAAGTCTACTTTTCTAAGACTAAGAGAAATAGATGTTTCACCAAATACATAGAACAAATGCAGAGAGAATCAAGCAAAATCAAGAGATAGAAGATTATGTTTAAAATAGGAAAAAAGAAACATGGTAAAATCTAAGACTTTAATGAAAAGGGGATAAGTAATCTATCTGACAAAAAGTTCAAAGTAATAGTCATAAAGATGCTCACTGAATTTAAAAAAAAGTGGATGAACAAAGTAATAACTTCAACAGCAAATAGAAAATATAACAAAGTACCAAATTGAAGTGATCCAGCTGACAAATACAATGATTGAACTAAAAAACACACTGGATGGGTTCAACAGCAGACTAGATGGAGTAGAAGAATGATTGTTAAAAACAGAGCAGTCACCCAAACAAAGCAGTAAAAAGAAGAAAAATATTTAAAAAGTGAAGAGAGGTTAAAGTACATATAGAAGAACATCAAGCAGAATAAGATCATCATTATAGGGATCCCAGGAAGAGAAGAAAGAGAGAAAGAAGCAGAAAACTTATTTAAAAAACAGTGGTCCAAAACTTCTCTAACCTGAGGAAGAAACAGATATTTAATTCCAGTAAGTCCAGAGAGTTTCAAATAAGGTGAAGCCAAAGATATCTATAGCAAGATATATTGTAATTAAAATGTCAAAAATTAAAGATAGAGAATCTTAAAAGACCAAGGGAAAAGCAAGTTATTACATATAAGAGTGCCTATATAAGCCAATGAGGTGATTTTTATTTTTTTTAGCAAAAATTTTGCTGACCAGAAGGGAGTAACATAATATATTTTAAGTGCTGAAATGAAAAAACTTCCAAGAATATTTTACTCAGCAAAGTTATCATTCAGAATTAAAAGAGAGAGTAAGAGTTTCCTAGACAAGCAAAAGCTAAAGGCATTTATCACCACTAAACTGGCCAACAAGAACTAAGAAAAAGCTTTCTTATACTGAAGAGAAAGTACTCACATGTAATAAGAAAACATTTGAAAGTAAAAATCTCACAGATACAGGCAAATATATAGTAAAGATAGGGTATAGCCACTTAAAAAGCAAGTACAAATGATAAAACACAAAAGTAATACAATTAACTATATTTACAGTAATTAGTTAAAAGTTACACCCAATAAGAACATATAAAATTCAATATCAAAAACCTGACATTTGAAGCAGTGAGAAAAATAGTTTTTAGAATACATTTAATCATATATATTATATATACACATAATGTATTTAATGTGATCTCATGACAACCACAAACCAAAAATCAACAATAGATACACAGAGACAATGAGAAAGAAATCTAAAGTAAATATTGAAGAAAGTCACCAAACCACAAAAGAAAAGAGCAAAAGAACACAGGAGTAGAGAGGAAAGACCAAAACAGTATGACTCACTTAAAATGGCAATAAATACATAGCCATCAATAATTACTTTAAACGTAAATGTATTAAATTCCTTACTCAAAAGACACAGAAAATCTAAATGCTTTAAAAAACCCTATATGTTGCCTACAAAAATTTTGCTTCAGATCTAAAGACACATCCAGACAGTGTTTGGAAAGCAGCCAAACAGACTCATCAATTAAGTAATTCTCAATAAAATTAACTGCTGATTTCAAACCAGAGGCAATGTAGTTCAGAGGGCAGAAAATGATATATTCAAAATGCTGAATGAAAAGAAACACAGTCAATCAAGAATTCTATAACCAGCAAGGTTATCCTTCAAAATGAAAAAGAAATTAAGAAATTGCCAGACTGGGAAAAAAAAAAAAAAAAGAACAAATCCTAGGGATTATATGTTTGCATACACACACACACACACACACACACTTTTAGAACTAATAAACTAGTTGCAGGATAAAGGATCAATATATGAAAATTAATTGCATGTTTCTACATTAATAATGAAGAATCTGAAAATGAAATTAAGAAAATTACTCCATTCACAATGTCATCAAAAAATAAAATATTCAGGAATAAATTAAACAAAAGAAGTATCAAATCTTTATTTTTTATTTTTTTTTTTATTTACTTGATAGACAGAGATCACAAGTAGGTAGAGAAGCAGGCAGAGAGAGAGGAGGAAGCAGGCTCCCCGCTGAGGAGAGAGCCTGATGCGGGGCTCAATCCCAGGACCCTGAGATCATGACCCAAGCCAAAGGCAGAGGCTTAACCCACTGAGCCACCCAGGTGCCCCAGAAGTGTCAGATCTTTACACTGAAAAACCATGAACTATTATTAAAAGATATTAAATAATTAATAAATGGAAAGATATTCAGCATTTATGAATTGAAATGATTGTTATTAAGATGGTCATACTCCCAAAATTGATACATAAATTCAACATACTCCCTGTTAAAATTTTAACTTTTTGAAAAAAGACCAAAAAAGGAAAAAAGTTATTCTAATAGAATGACCAAAGATGTATTTTACACATAGAATTTATAGTTCAAATTGTCTATAATATTGAATTACTATAATATGAGATTGGAAATACATGTTAAAAACATGTTATTTAATTAATCATAGGCTAAGAAGGCTGATTATTTTCTGAGATTTATATGGGCATCACGGAGGATTTATGATCAAAGAAGTAGCATGTATTGACTTGAGTTTGAGAAGTATTAATTTGGCAGGGGTAAAGTATTAATTTAAAGGAATAGAGATTGTAAAGTGAATAATAATAAGATGGAGGTTACTGCAATAATCAGAAGTGTGACAAGATAAACGAGTTAGGGAACTGAAGAATAGTTAAAACTAATATAGTTAATAGAGAAAAGACAGCATTTGACAACTGAAAGGATAGTTTTGTTGGGGGCTATGGAGTGGGAGGTATATGTTGACTGAGGTATACAGTGAAGAGATCTTTAAAAAATGGCCCTCACATTTAGAAAAATAGGGTAATCAATGACCTCATACATATCTTTGAATTCTCAACATTTCATTCCCCAACTCTAAAACAGAATGATAAATTTCCTCCCTATCATCATATAATCCTACCAATTAAGTTTTTCTCTTTCTGTGTTTTCTGGTTTTATGAATTACTTCATCCTCTACCTAGTTCCCAAGTAAGAAAACTCAGTCAATATACAGTGCCACTCTCTGTTCCACCATCATAGCTGGTCTAGCTAATCCTACATAGAAGAAAAATCTGGTCTATAAACAGTTAATATTGATTTAGTCAATGTCAGAAAAGATACCTTCCACATGTGCAAAGGAAGCAATTTTTCATAGCTGGAAAAATTGGTAAAAAATTTGTACCCATGCCTCATTATCTTTTTTTTTTTAAGATTTTATTTATTTATTTGACAGACAGAGATCACAAGTAGGCAGAGAGGCAGGCAGAGAGAGAGAAGGGGAAGCAGGCTCCCCGCAGAGCAAAGAGCCTGATGTGGGGCTTGATCCCAAGACCCTGGGATCATGACCTGAGCCGAAGGCAGAGGCTTTAACCCACTGAGCCACACAGGAGCCCCTATCTTTTTAAAGACGCCAAGAACCCTATCAACAGTTTATGCAAAGTTTATCAATGAACTCTTGATTCTAGGCATACCAACTCATTCATTGAATAGTAACTAATGATTGACTTTGAGAATTGAAGCCTGAATAAAACCACAAGCTCGCTATAGAAGATAACTTAATATTTAATATCCCAGAATATAAATCCCCTATTCTAGCTACAGGTTTTCTACTACATACCAATAAAATTATTTTATTTTTTAAAGATTTTTGTTTATTTATTTGATAGAGAGAGAACATGAGAGAGAGAGAGCATAAGCAGGCAGAGCTGAAGAGGAAGAGGGAGAAGAAAACTCCCCTCTGAGCATGGAATTTGACATAGGACTCAATCCCAGGACCCTGAGATTGTGACCTGGGCTGAACACTGTGTTAAGTGTATGCACACTGAACTAGACTGAGTGACCCAGGCACCCGATCAGTGAAATTCTTGAGTATAATTTTTATGCCTTTTATCTTTAAATTCTGAAGGTCTTAGTGCCTAAAATATAAAAGATAGTCATTATATATTTATTGAATTAATACATAGTTATATAATATGTTGGAAGATTATTTTGCCCTAATAAAGAAGGACTACTTAGAAAGAGAAAAGTGTAAAACTCTAGTTCAACACTGCTCCAGGGAGAACATCCTACATTTAGTAATTTATGACTGCATTTTTTGATTTCACATTATTTGTATGTCATGGGCAAAAGAGAAAATGTATAACATATGAATCCATAATGTCAATATACAACTAGCTCACTATGACCACACAAATATTAATAAGAAAAAACATGAGTGAAAAATTAGCATTTTGATTTACAATATTAATTATGCATTTGAATTAAATGTTACCACATTATTTATCCATGGCAACTATGTAGGAGCTAATTTAGATATGATTTGAGTTCAATAATGACAGAACAAATTTCCTCTTAGGTAAATGTTGTTATACTCTTAAAAGTAGGATATGCAAATATGAACATAATTCTTAGAAGATCTAGTAAATTTTTATCAGAATTCCAGTATTTAAAAAAATCTACTGAGCATTAATTTCTTCCATAGATGTATATATATGAAAGTACCAGTTATTATCAAATCACTTAAAGGCTTATTAGTTTCATTGAAATTAATTTTTTGCATTGGAAAAGAAGATATGTTTACAGAAATATAATATTGTGAAAAGAAAATTTTTTCCTTTATTACAGATAACTTTGGATATTCAAGTCAATGTGCTGAAC
Organism: Taxidea taxus jeffersonii; assembly: GCA_003697995.1. Classification (NCBI taxonomy): domain Eukaryota; kingdom Metazoa; phylum Chordata; class Mammalia; order Carnivora; family Mustelidae; genus Taxidea; species Taxidea taxus. The sequence goes on along the minus strand of ML102828.1, from coordinate 195,756 downwards.
AATCTATGGAGGATACATTTCTACTACCTATTATGTAGATGCATGCTATGAAAATAATTGTGTCCCCTCTAAATTCATGTGTTGAAGTCTTATCCACACAGTATAACTGTACTTGGAAATAAGGCCCATAAAGATGCAATAAAGTTTAACTGGTGTCAAAGCAATGGCAACAAACCAATAGGACTTATGTCCTTATAAAAAAAGGAAGATACCTTTCTCTGCAAGTGTGTGTGTGTGTGTGCGCGCGCGCACACACACACACACACACACACACACACACACACACGAGGCCATATGAGAGCACAGGAGGAAAGTAGCCAGTCACCACACTAGGCAGAAAGCTTTTACAGAAACCAAATCTGCTTGCACTTTGATCTGGGATTTCTAGTCTTCAGCACTCTAAGAGGGAAAAATTTCCATTGGTTAAGCCACCCAGTCAGGGGTATTTTCTTATGGTTGCCTGAGGTAATGCTGTAGAATAATAGTGATGAAGTCAATGATTCCTAGCAGTATCTTATATTCTCGTCAGAGGATATTATCATATAATAATAAAGCATAATGAAATACATGTAGAAGAAAAATCATAGATCCTCACTACTTATCCCTAAATCAGAGGTAAGAATAGTTTCTAAAATAAGTAACCATTTCAAAGAAAATATTAGGATGCCAGTCTTTCTTTTCTGATGGTCGCTACAGCAAGGAAAATGCAGATTTGAAAATACTTAGAGTAAGTTTGTCTAAAAATAAAAAGAAGGCTTATCTAATCCATAAAAATAGACTGCATGAGAGGAAATGCTTCTCTCTTAAGAATAATTATTTTAAGAATAAAAAGAAAACTTGGACAATATCTAACTCAGGTTTTTAACATCAGTCAAGAGGATATTGTTCTCTAAAATTAGACATAGAAAACTTAAAGGGAAATAACCTGATTTTTAGGTAAAACTGTCTGGAGATGAAAATAATTATCTATTACAAATAATAATGTTAGCAAGAAAGAAATACTGAATGTAAAGAAAAAATGTAGGAGTGTAGAAATCATGAAGTTGAGATATTCTCCTTGAACTAAAATGAGCAAAATAAAGCAAAGAAAAATATTAACAAGACAACAAAAAACTAAAACCATGGTGACGGGATGATCCAGAATAATCCATTTACTTACTATGGAATTGCATTCAAGAAAGAAGTGCTAGAAATACTGGAAAGGGAACAATATGAGATTTTGTACACTAAGAAAAAAGTTTAAATATAGACACAAATTAATAAAAGTAATTTGATCCTTAAATGTATTTTAGTTATTCAGTTAAATTAACTAATTTATTTATTTATTTTTTATTCAGTTAAATTATCAATTAAAAATTTTAAAATTTTCTAGGCAAAAAATATATACGACCTAAAATGAAGTAAACATTACCTCTATTCTTTATAGTATAATTCTTTATATCATAAAATACTACAATTTATAAAAAGAATATGATCTAGCAACAATATTTATAGACCTAGAGAGTATAGTGCCAAGTGAAATAAGCCAGTCAGAGAAAGATAAATACAATATGACTTTATATGTGGAATTTAAGAAACAAAGCAAATGACAAAAAAGGGGGAAAAAGAGACAAACCAAAAAACATGCAATTATAGAGAACAAACTCATGTTTACCAGAGGAGAGGTAGATTGGGGGTCAGGGAATGGGTGAAATAGGTGATTGGGATTAAGAGTACACTTATCATGATGAACCCTGAGTAATATACGGAATTATTGAATTTCTATACTGTATACATGAAACTAATATAATACTCTATACTAACCATACTGGAATTAAAATAAAAAAATAAAATAAAAATGTAAAACTTCCACAGGAAAATAAAGGAGAAAAGGGGAATAAAAAGAATATGATTTAATAATAACATAACTGTTCAGGTAGCCACAAGTCTGAGTGCCAATGAAACCCACTTTTTAACTACTGGGAGATACAGAAAATACTTTCTGAATAAAAGTTCAGAAATATTGCATTCCTATTGGCCTAGATGTAAAGTGAACAGAAATACCACCAAAAAAGAATTCCAGAAGACTCAGTTTGTGGGATAAAAGAAAGACAGTATCTAAGCCCGTTTAAACATGATCAACTATTATCATCATCACCTTAATCACCACAAATACCATTACCCAGATTATATCCACAAAATGCCAAGGGAGGTAATGAAGTGAAAATATGTTTAACTTTTAGCTCATACAAGTTAGACTGAAGATATCCTGTTTGATTTTACTTTAATCTTGATGATAAGAAGGTAAATAATATTTTTAAAGTTTACTAAAGGAAGATACTAATGGGATAATAGGCTATGTATCCTCAACTATGATAAAAACTAGGTTATACAAAAAGAGAAGAGTTGGGGCGCCTGGGTGGCTCAGTTGGTTAAAGCCTCTGCCTTCAGCTTGGGTCATGATCTCAGTGTCCTAGGATCCAGGCCCACATCTGGCTCTTTGCTCCGTGGGGAGCCTGCTTCCTCCTCTCTCTGCCTGCCTCTCTGCCTACTTGTGACCTCTGTCAAATGGATAAATAAATTATAAGAAAAAAAGAGAGAGAGAGAGAAGACTGAAGAGTTAGAGGGCATAGCTAAAACTTAAAAAACAACACCAATGAATTCACAGCACATTTATATAGTAAAGTAGAATATAATTATTAAAGTACTTATAAATATATTCATACAAAATAGTCACTTATGTTTATAAATAATGCAAGACTAAAACTTTATATGCAATATAATTTCAATTTTATTTAAAAACTTTATCATAGTTTATAACAATGGCAAAGATATCCCTGATTTATGGAATTATAAATTTAATTTTCAAAATACTACTATGAAATAGGTATAATTACATCTGTCATGCAGATTTGAAAAATCAATGTGAGAGTTTTGAAATTTAAGAAATTTCACACATGTAGAAAGTTTTTAAGGCAGAATTCTGAATTATAACAGTCTCCAAAGCCTTAGTTTGTATGAAAATATTAGTGAGCAAAATTAATCACAATATAGACCTTGTGTTTTCTAAATGAGGTCTTTCTAAAAGAAAGATGCATGACATTAAAACTAATGTTTCATATATTAAAATAATGTATTTTTAAAAAAATAGGTAATATGTTAAATAACATTTTATAGAAACACTGTCTTAATGGTACTTTTTTTGTTCACTTTTTTTTTTCCCCTCCAGAGAATAACTAGAGCTACCATCAACCTTAGGGGTTAGGAAGGCTGTAAATAAGTGCTAAGTTGCCTGTGCTGAAGAGCAATCAGAGCAGAAAATGGGGCCAAGTTGAAAACATTTTAAGTAAACAAAGAGTGGCACTCTCAGTTGCATCAGGACTTAATAAAAGCCTCTGCCATCCATGGGCTGAACAATAAGATACTATGACTGAGGGCAACTCAGGAATCCAGGCATAAAATAAAATCAAGAGAACTCTGCCTGTATCTAGGGCTTCACACTCTCCGGAGGGATTAAAGTGATTAGAGAAGAAGAATTTAAGCTACTAGTCCCTGAGTGAAAGTGGGACAAAATAACATTTTTCTATGATAACAATCTCTAATACACACACACATACACACACAGTGGAAAAGGTAAGCTATAATTTGGTAAGGGGCCATAAGCATAATCTTAGACATAAGTGGCTTATGTTGATCTTAGAAAACCTTTGTCTAACTAGGCTAAAAGATAAAAGGAAAGAAGAAATCTGAGAGGAAACAATAGAGGTACACTGTGCAGTGAAATAGATTTCACATCATCAGTTTAGCCAAGTTATTAAACAAATAAATAAGTGACCATGAAAACAGTATCACCACCAGGGATTAGAGGTGAGTATTCAGAGTGGCTATAACATATCAATATTGATATATCAGCAATCACATTACTATATTATTAATTAAATATATATTATATATAATTACTGATAATATATTAATATGTATCTATAATGTCTAGTTTTCAAGAAAATATACAAAACATGAGGAGTGTGTGCATGAGACACAAGACATGAGGAAGGTGTGGCCCTTAAACAGAAATAAAAGGTAATAAAATCTGTTTTTGAAAGAGACCTTTAGATTTGACTAAAGACTTCAAATAATCTCTTATAAATATGTTCAAAGAATTAAAGGTAGTATGTAAGACAGCATGATGTAAAGATAGCATGATGTAAAGACAGTATGATGACAATATGTCAGAAAATAAGGTATGTCAAAAAAGAGATGAAAATTATAAAAATATTCAAATGAGGGGCATGTAGATGGCTCAGTTGGTTAAGCATCTGCCTTTGGGTAAGGTCATGATCCCAGGGTCCTGGGACTGAGTGCTGTGTCAGGCTCCCTGCTCCACAGGGAGTCTGCTACTCTCTCTTCTTCTCCTCCCCAGTGATGCTCTCTCTTGCTATCTCTTGCTACCCATCTCTCTCTTTCTCTTTCTCAAATAGATACAGTCTTTAAAAAAATAATCAAATGAAAATTACAAAGTTAAAAATTGCAATAAAAAATAAATTCACTAGAGAGCTTCAAAGTGGATTTAAACTGGCAGAAAAGTAGCAAACTTGAAGATAGATATTGAAGATGACACTATCTGAAAAACAGAGGAGAAAAAAAGAATGAAGAAAAATACACAAAACCTTAGAGAAATGTGGGATACTTCAGCACATCAACATACATACAATGAAAGTTTAAGATGGAAAGGACAGAGAGGAAAGTACATAAAAATATTCAAATAATAGCTAAAACCTTTCCATATTTGATAAAGAATATTGCATACACATCCAAGAAACAATTCTAAATAAGAGAAACATAAAAGATCCACTCCCAGACACATCAGAGTCAAAATACTGACAAAGATAATGAGAAAAACGGATCATGGAAACCCCAGTATGGTTAACAGATGACTTTCAACAGAAACAATGGTGAAGAGAAAGCATCTGAACTCCATATTCAAAGTAGTGAGTGTAAAAATATCTCAAACAAGAATTTTAGATCCAGCAAAACCATATTTCAAAAATACAGATAAAATAAAAACAAAGATTTTCAAAACCTGAGAAAATTTGTTGCTAGTACATAATAATTGAAGAAATGCTAAGTTCTTCATGCCAAAATCAAGTGATTCTAGATAATAATTAAAATACACAACAAAAAACAAAGAATGCTCCTTTAAGTAATTATGTTGGTAATTATAAACTATAAATTCACATATTTTTTTCATCTTTTCTTAACTGCTTTAAAAAATAAATCTACAAAATAGTAGGTATTAGAATGGAGAAAAGAAAGCATATCTAACTTCTAGGATGCAGGTAAACTGCTCAGAATGAAATTCATAGCTTTAATACCTTTATTGAAAAAATCATCATTCACCTAAGAAAATTTAAAATATAGAGCCAACTAATTCTAAAACACTGAAAAGTAAAGAAATAATAAAGATTAAAACTGAAATAAATGATTCTGAGTATAATATATATTATCATATATTATTTTCAATAGATAAAAATCAATAAAAACAAATTGATAGTTTAAAAATATTTTTAAAATTTGACAAATGTTTAGCTAGATAAGCCAATAACAAAATAAGACAAATTAGGGGCACCTGAGTGGTTTAGTGGGTTAAGCTTCTGCCTTTGGCTCAGGTCATGATATCAGGGTCCTAGGATCAAGCCCCACATCACACTCTCTGCTCAGGAGGGAGCCTGCTTCTCCCTTCTCTGCCTGCCTCTCTGCCTACTTGTGATCTCTCTCTGTCAAATAAGTAAATAAATAAAATCTTAAAAATAATAAGACAAATTATTAAAACCTAGAAGGAAAGGAGTGACATCACTTAGTGACAAATAAATAAATAAATAAATGGGAATATTTTAAAGTTGAGTAACTTTGTGAAATGGACACATTTCTTGAAGAACTACCAAACTGATTAACAAAGAAATAAAAAGTAGTAAAAATACAAGTAAAAAGTAATAAAACTATTGAATTATTAATTTTAAAATTTTTCATGGAGAGAAGCCCAAAATTTGATTGACTCTATTAAAGAACTTAATAAAGCTTTGGAAGAAGAACTAGTATCAATCCTTCACAAACTGTTCCAAAGATAGGAAATAAGTAAATAACTTGAAAAAATAAAGTTAAGATGGCTATATTCCCCAAATTGATCTGCATATTTAGTGTAATCACTTAAAAAAATCAGGTTTTTTTTTAATTGACACACTGAGCCTAAAATTTAAATAGAAATGGAAGAGATCAAGAATTGTCAAATAGGGATTCCTGGGTGGCTCAGAGGGTTAAGCCTCTGTCTTTGGCTCAGGTCATGATCTCAGGGTCCTGGGATCGAGTCCCATGTCGGGTTCTCTGCTCAGCAGGGAGCCTGCTTCCCCACCCCCTCTCTCTGCCTGCCTACTAGTGATCTCTCTCTGTGTCAAATAAATAAATGGAATCATAAAAAAAAAAGAAAAAGAATTGTCAAATAATCTTGATAAAAATATTGGAGGACACATATGTCTTTATTTCAAAACTTTCCATAAAACTATAGTAACATAACCATGTGGCACTAGTACAAGGATTAACATAGAGAAAAATGGAATAGAATTGAGAGTTTCAAAGGAAAAAAAAAAACCTTAACATTCATGATTATTTGATTTTTGACAAAGCTGCCAAAATAACTCAATGGGGAAAAGTTTTTTCAACACATGGTACTGGGGCATCTGGATATCATTCATATGCAAAATAATTAGGCCTCTTATGCTATATGCAGGAATTAATTCTAAATAGAAAGTAGACATTAAAGTAAGATCTAAAACTATAAAAGCCCCAGAACAATACATAAGAGTAATTCTTTGTGATCTTGGGTTAAGCAATGATTTCTTAGATGTGACATCAAACGCACATATGACAAAAGAAAGTTTAACTTTTCAGACTACATCAAAATTTCAAATGTGCTGCAAATAATGTCATTAAGAAAGAAAAAGACAACCCAAAGACCATTTGCAATCATATATCTGATAATAGACTGTTATCTAGAAAATTTAAAAACACTAACAAATTAATAATAAATAACATAAGTACCTCAATTAACAAATGCCACAGCAGTTGTACAGATATTTTCTCAAAGATGATATACAAATGACTAAGTACATTTGACCATTGAACAACACAGAGATTAAAGATCAGTCCCCCATGCAGCTGAAGATCTGTGTAGAATTTCTGATTCCCCCCAAATTTTACTAATAGACTCCTATTTGACTAGAAGCCTTACCCATAAGAACAAGTTGATTTATACATATTTTGTATGTTACTTGTATTATAAGCCATATATATTCTTACAGTTAAGCTAGAAAAAAAATGTTATCCAGAAAATCATAAGGAAGAGAAAATACATTTACAATACTGTTCTGAAAAAAATACACATGTAACTGGACTTATGAATTTCAAATGCATTTTGTTCAAGGGTCAACTGTATTCAAAATAAGTGTCAATATTATTAGCCATTAGGGAAATGCAAATCAACATTACACTGGGATATCACTTCACACTTACTATGACTATAATCAAAAAGAAAAATTTCAAGTGTTGGCAGTCATAGAACATTTGAATTCTCATACATCTCTGAATTTTGGGGAAAACTATTTGGCAGATCCTCAAAAAGTTAAACATTGTGTTATCCTATGACCCAACAATTCCACTGTTAGGTTTATATAGCAAAAAGTCATGAAAATATGCCCACACAAAAACTTATTTATAAAACATTCATAGCAGCATTACTTTTTAAAAATATTTATTTATTTGAGAAAGAGAGCATGAGTGGTGGGAGGAGCAGAGGGAGAAGCAGGCTCCCAGCTGAGCAGGGTGCCCGATGTGGGGCTTGATCCCAGGACCCTGGGATCATGACCTGAGCTGAAGGCAGACACTTTACTGACTGAACCACCCAGGAGCCCCAGCAGCATTATGTTTTTAATAACTAAAAATTAAAATTAACCCAAATGTCCATCAACTAAAGAATGGATAAATAAATTGTGGCATATCCATACAATGGAATGTTTTTTTGAAGTTAAAAAAAACAATGAAGTACTAGTACATGTTACAACATGTATGTAACTTGAAATCATTATGCTAAAAGAAGCTAGTCACAAAAGATTACATGTTATACAGTTTCATTTACATGAGAAGTCAAGAATAGGCAAATACATAGATATAGAAAGAGATTAGCATTTGCTTAAATGGGGGAAGGGAGGGAGGAGTGATTTCAAATGGGTAGGTGTTTTTTGGAGTAGTGATAAAAATTTACATTATAGTGATGTTGTACAGTTCTTGGAATATGTTAAAATCATTCAATTGTATATTTTAATTATATATTTTGAATGAATAAATTTTATCTTAATATAGATGCTAAAAATTATGCTTATTAAAATATAATTTCCATATTAAATATATTATCATACTTTTAAATGAAATATCTGCATCATTTGTTAAAATAATATTTAAATGAAGTTAAACCAAATAAAATGACTTCTGTTAAAAGATAAACTGAGGTATATTATAAATTGCAAAAGTTTATTTGAGCAAAAATAAATTCAAATTCGGTAGCACCCCACTCTAAGAGATGGAAAGGAGCTCTGATTTGCTGTACAAAATGAAAGACTTTTATTGGCAGAAGGAAGTAAGAACAAGAGTTATACTAGGCCAAAGAGTGAGTTGGTTATTGCAAAGTAACTTTCCTATGGAAAAATGCAGAGGTCTAATAGGCTGATTATTTAACTAGTGCTGATTAGGCAATTCCTGATCCACTGGTTTAAGATTTCATTTCTGGGAGACCCAAGCTATAATTAAGCCTTGGTTTGGTGATGTGGGGCTTAGCATAAGAGATTTCATCTGGGGCCTACAGTCTTGCTTTTTAACACTTCATAAATTTCTCTATCATTTGTCTTCTGATAACATAAAATATGTAATAGTGACAAAAAAATGAAAAAGGAGTTTAATCTTTGGTCACACCTACTTTTCACTTGAGGTTTTAAATTTAGAAAGATAACATTTTATTTTATATTTTAAGATTTATATAATTTATGCTATATGACTATAATGTTTCTGTTAAAAAAGAGAGAGAGAGAGACAACAGGTCCCAGATGAAGTCACTTATGCTAAGCCCATGTCACCAAACAAAAGCTTGATATCTAACCTATTTGCAATTTCAACTTTCTCCAAGACTGCAGTCTTAACTGGTCATTCTGGAATTTTCTATTCAGTAGCAATGAGAAACCCTGCTACATAAACTATTTTGTATGTCCCAAAGGAAGATGTGGTAACTCACTTTTTCTTTATCCCTTCCCCCTGCTGCCTTATAAAAGTTTCCCATTTTATATAATTCTCCAGAGCTCCTTTCTACTTGTTAAATGGGTATTGCCTGACTCCTAAGTCATTGAATAAAGCCAATTAAATCTTCAAATTTACTCAGTTGAATTTTGTTTTTTGACAATACTGATGTAATTTAAAAGTGGTATAGTTCTGAATATCTAATACAAAGTTTATCTAATGAAGAAGGCAAAAAAAAAAAAAAATACCACCTTATTACAAACTGAATTTAACTCTTACCTATCATATCCTTTTAAAAATAAATTATATGCCTTAAATATCTACATTTGTTCTTCAGAAAGCTCTAATATGTAAGAAAATAACATTTCAATTAGTGTTTCTTTTAATATTCATTCTGCTGCTTCATTCTGAATGTCATAAAGAGAGATGAGAGTGAATATAATGTTGAAAGAGGTAAATCTAATGCTCTTCCACATATTTTCATACTAAGACTTGTTCATTTATCTGTTGTCTGAGAAGCTTGATTATCTCTAATGAACTCTGTTGGTATTTTGGGTTAATAGAATTTCTTCATTTCATTAAGCTTTTATGAATTTCATAAGTTTTCAAACTAACTAGGTTGGATTTATTCATGCATATGCTCAATCGATTATTTATTTTTACTTTGTTCATGTATGACTCCAATAGGAAAGATTTTAAATTACTCTGTGTTTTCTGACCTTTTTACTAGTATTCTATACATTAGTATTTCCTAGTTGTTCGATGAAACATGGCCAGGTACATCACATTTTGACTTGAGACCAAAGGCTGTATTAAATAGAAAGCCATAGTCTATCCTTAGTACAACTTTCAGCCTTGCAAAAGGAGATGGACAAAGACAAGGGGAAAGGAAAAAAAAAAAAAAGGAAAGAAAGAAAGAGAGAAGAAACACATAGCAAGAAAGACAGAAAAAAGAGAGGAACAGAGGGAGACAAAGAGAGTTGCAGAGGGAACCTGAGGTTCCAAATGAATTTAAATCAATGAATTTAAATAAATACATGGAGGCTCTTACTTACAAAGAGAAGGAAGGCAGATTATTCTACCGTCATCAACTAGAAGCATATTTTACTGAAAGTGCTTCAAAAGAAATTTAAAAAAATGAAACAACCACAAAACTAGATTTTTATGATAAAATTTATCTGAGGTATTAGTGTAAAACTGTTTATAGTAAGAAGAGTAATAATCACTAATAATTAAGAGAGAATGAGAGAGAGCACTTCAAGGATAATACTTCTTTGCTGACACTCTTCCTATGTTAGTTTTTCTGTCTTTGAGAAAGTAATCTTACCATACTGGAGTTCTTTTTATTTCATTTATTTTATTTTGATAAAACTCTACCTCTACCATTTTTTTTACCATATTTGATCATTTTAGAAATAAGAGATGGAATGAACATAACCTGCTGTATATGTTTGTGATAAGATGGATCGAATTACATGCCACATCTCAATGATCTATAAGTGAATAGAAGGTACATTTGCCATAAGCCACAAGCATGGTTACGACCTGAATATCAGTGAAGTTATAATTTTAGTGAACAAATTCATAATGGAGTCAAACCTACATACAAGAAAAGTTGAGTCATTTAACCATGAATGCTTATTAAAGAATTTTGGTTACAGTTCATTAGTCCTGAAGCAATTTACATTAAATTTCAGAGAGAGTACAGATTTATATTAACTTACACATAAAAAATGATGAAAATAAAGTGTATCTTGAATTACATTTTTACTGAAATGAAAACACATATTTTTAATTTGAAAATAAATAATCCATGAACAAAACAGAAGACTAACTCCTACAGAGATTTTGAATGAACTTATAGCTTAAAGGATTGATCAAGAAATTAAACAGCCAGTGTTAAAATTCTTGGTATATAATATTGAAGCCATAAAGATATTTTTCTGATAAAGGCACATGAACATGAAAAGATCCCGAAATCCTGATTAGAGCTACAGGAATTGAATGATTGATATTTCTTAGAAAGGTAGAATAGCAGTAAATAAATAATCAAGAAACAACACAGGTACCCATTAAGAACTTTTATGAAAGTCTTATATTGCAATGGAATATTATAGAACCACCCCTTAATATTTCCTGCAGTGTCGGCTTGGTGGTCACATACTCTTTTAAACCTTGCCGGTCTTGGAAGCTCTTTATCTCTCCATCCATTTTGAATGTCAGTCTTGCTGGATAAAATATTCTTGGATGCATGTTCTTCTCATTTAGTGCCCTGAATACATCTTGCCAGTCCTTTCTGGCTTGCCAGGTTTCTGTGGATAGGTCTGACATTATTCTGATGGGCTTTCCTCTGTACTTAAGGAATTTCTTTGCCCTAACTGCTCTCAAGCTTTGCCCTAGCTGCCCTAGCTCTTGAAACAATTATGACTCATCATTTTCACTACCAGGTGTCTTGAGGTCTTTCTAGATTCTATGATCTTGGGGGGAAATCTTTCTGCCTCTAGTATATGAATGCTGGTTCCATTCACAAGATTGGTAAAATTTTCATGGAGAATTTGTTCAACTATATCTTCTAGTCTTTTTTCTTTCTCCTCCCCCTCAGGGATTCCAATAATTCTGACATTGGAACATTTCATGGCATCATTTATTTCCCTGATTCTGTTTTCATGGCTTCTAAGCTGTTTGTTCCAGGCTTCCTCCTGATCCTTTTCCTCTGTTTGTCCTCCACATCACTATTTCTATTTTCTGCCTCAGTTACCCTAGCTTTCAGAGAATTTAGATTAGATTGGAACTCATTAAGAACATTATGAATATCATCCTTGGTGGCTTTCACTTCTGCCCTAATCAATTCCATTTTGTCATCCATGGCTTCCTCCAACCTAGCTATTGCCTGGATGATTGTTAGCCTGAATTCCCTTTCCAACATATTGTCTATGTCCATATCCAATAGTTCTGTTGCAGAAGGCCCAGTCTCTGGATTTTTCTTCTGTTGGGCATTCCTCCTCCTAGTCATTTTGGCTAGGATGGCTGAACAGATGTATAGCTGAATGTATTGACTGTGGTACAGGCAAGGTGCACCCTGGAATGATTCTGAGCAATCAAGAGTCCCTAGCCAAAGAAAGAGAAAAAAGAGAGAGAGAGAGAGAGACAGGAAAAAAAAAAAAAGAAAAAAAAAGAAAAGAAAGAAAGAAAGATAAAATAAAAGAGAAGGTCCAGCCCAAATGGGCCCCGAGGTAAGATTTATGAAGTATACAAACAAAAACAGACAAAAGTAGATGACAAGAGAAAATAAATAAATAAATAAATAAATAAAAACAAAAAAAAGAACTTTGTCAAAAAGAACTCCAATTATAAGATTTATATACTACCAGGACAAAAACAAATATACAGAAACACTAGCAGAAGAAAAAGATGAGAGACTGGTTATAAATTCTCAGTGTGGGTGAGGAAGGTTATTTTGATTCTTCCTGGTTGTATCTTGATATCTTTGTTAAAGGACTCAACTTTCTTAAAATAAAGGGGGATTAAAAACTGGTTTACCTATAGGGGTAGCATTGATTGGGGAAAGGTGATTACCTTGAAGCTTAACTCTATATATGAATATTAAAAAAAGAAAAAAAAAACAAACTAAAATAAAATTAAATTTAAAAAATTAAAAAAATAGAAAAGCAAAAGAAAAACACAGATATATGTATCAAAAAGTTCAGGTTAAAAGGTTATTATGGAATTTGATGTACTGGACATCTCACTGTGATGGTAAATAGGTTAAAAATATATACAAAAAAAGATGAACCAGAATAGTGGGAACAAATTAAAAATAAAATTTGTATCTGTGAAGTAGTGGTGGTTGTCCTCTTGTCTTTTTGTTGTTGGTGTTGGTGTTGGTTTTCTGGAGGAGGAGCCTGCTGTGTGGGTTTTCAGGGAGTCTTGCTGGAGTTAAGTCCTCCTGCCTCCATCAAGTGGGCTCTGAGGAAACCGGTTTTTCAGGTTTTTATTCTCTGGAGGGTTTTTTGTTTGTTTGTTCTTTTGTTTTCTCTCCCCTTGGCAGCTTTTTATGGTTTCTGGAGGTTTAGAGGAAAGTAAACTGCACCCAGACCTCCCTCTCAGAGAGCAGCCTCAGTTTGTTCCCCTCTGGGTGCTCCAGAGCACATAAATTCCCCCTCTGCTGCTGGCAGAGCACTGGGGTCATTGGAACTCCTGCTTGTACCCAAAACCAGGATAGCTGCAGCTGTCTGGTCAGCTCCAGACCGCCAGAGAGGTCCCAAGCAGCTATAGCGCACTGAGATTTTCCTGCTGGCCTGGGCTGGGAGTGCTCAGACTCTCTGGGGTCTAAGAGAGCACTGGCTGATGCCTGCATGCACCTCTCTCAGGAGAGGGTGTGGGGCGTGACTCGGACTCTGGTAGCGTGACACGCATGGAGAGTGCAAAAGGCTGTGGTTCTGCTGGCTGGTGAGGCTACCTCACCCTCAGGAGCGCTGCTGGCCCAGAGACCAAGACCTGGCTTCCTCACCGAACTCTCTCTGGCTCAGTGCCAGCAGTGACTATCCTGGGTCAGGAGACTTAAGCCTCTGTCCCTAACCACCGTGATTCCCACAATTTCCCCCCACAATCCTTTGCTTTTTTTGAGTGCTTTCAACCAGACTCCAAGTTAATGCTGATCTCAATCACAGGGCACTCTCATATTTGGGTATTACTTTCCAATGGGTCACTTCTGGTGGCTCCCTCCCCCTTTTGCTTGTCTTCCAATATCAGTGGGATATTCCCACTCCACTTTACCTGCCCACTGGTGTCTTCTGCCCCTGTAGATATCCAGAAGTATATAATTCTAATATCAGGCTGATTTCATGGGTGATCAGAGTTCTTTGGTAGGTAATCAGCTCACTTTAGGGTACAGGTTGAAATGGCACCCCTCCTACTTCCCTGCCATCTTGTCTCCACCTCTCAATGGAATATTATAGACTTGTGAAAATGGAAGAAAAGTGAAAGCCATCAATGTGAATAAATCTAATGGGACTACAAAATATAATTAAATTTTTAGAACCAAACCTTCTGGTTTCTGAGCCTGGCTTAGCCACATACTAGCTGTTCAGCTTTATGGATGACACTTAGCCTCTCCATGACACATTCTCTTCATGTATAAAATAAGAATGATTAAAGCAAACATCAAAGATTGTAGCAATGTTAGACTGTTTATGTTCATTTTAAGTATCATAGAATTGTTAGTCTTTGCTATCTCACAAATTTCTCCCAAAATGCTACTGAATAAACAAATTTCAAAAGAATACACAAAACTTGTTAGAATACTGAATGTTATAAACAAGCAAAACAATAGTAATTATTTAAGGAATATTTATATTGTAAATATATCTTTAAAAAAACAAGAGCATAATCAACTGGGTGGGGGGAGAGGAAAGAAGTTACTGACTTGAGGGTCAGAAAGGAAGAATATAGAGCTGTCATCAATTTACCACAGCTGCTAACTTAGAAAACAAATGGGTAAGCTTCCCTGGTCAACTCTCCATCCTGGGGATCCTGAGGGGGTTCAACAAATAGAAAGTGTAGCTCCTGGTTGGGTTTGCCAACACTGTTGCTGAATAAACCCAGATAAACTCATTTCAAGAGAAGCCAATTACTCAGGAGATGAGGTTTAGGAAAGACAAAGAGAAATATTACTTTGGATGCTGGTAACCAGGGGAGGAGGTAGGCTTATGCCTTAACAAGTGACCTCTCCACTGGCAAAATGGACACCTAGAGTTTTATAGGAGAGGTTAGAGGAGATAGGTGCAAGAGAGCAGTCAGAGTGTGTGATCATGGGTGGTGTTGATATGTGCTCAGCAAATGATCATGAGAGGAGTAGGGATGTGTGGAATGTAAGTCTTCCAGTCATCCCATTCTTATCAGGGTTTTTTTGTTCTGGGGATTGGTGTGTTCTGGTCATTGGAAAATACTTTAGTCAATGCCTCAAGGAAGTGCGATAAGAAGGAAGAAGAATGGGTTTCAGTTAGAACATGGATTAAGCGGTCTTGTTCATTTCTGGTTTAACTAATGGGGTCAATAGTTGAGCAAGAGAGCCCATTGACAGAGGAAGGAACACAAGAGTTTTCAACAGTGTTGGTTATATTTTATTTTAATTTTAAAATTGTAATATTTTATTTTTAAGCTAAGTTGTGCACAGTTGTTCAATGTTTATTGTCTTTTGAATTGTAATTATTATATATTTTAATGTAAAATGAGCTACAATAATTTTATTAACTTTAAAAAATTAATTACCTACAACTATTTATAAATACTACTAAGTTCCACTAAAATGTAAGTTAACTTTCTTAAGAGCAGAAAATTCTGTTTACTGTTGGATCTCTAGTGCCTACAAAAGTCCCTGGCAGATAGTGGATGCTCAGTGCATATTAATGATCCAATGAATGTTCATACCCAAGAAGACCTAAATGAGATTGGAGAAAAATTAGGTTGAAATTTCACTGTAACATTATCAAAACTTCATTTTCTAAATACCTGAGAGATAATTGAATTTCTTCTTGATCTATATATATTTCCTTTGATTCTCTTTTCCGTGATATATTTGCCAACTCTAGTTTCATGGTCTTCCTGAGATTTGTCTCTTCTTCTGCACATAGCCTTTACTCTCATTCTTAGTACTGCCAATGTTGCACTTGAATTCATGTGCCACACTCAGGTATAAATTCTTATAGTTAAACAATATTTTTTTTATGATTATATTTATATATTTGACAGAGAAGAGTACAGGTAGGAGAGGGGGCAGCAGGTAGAGGGAGAGGGAGAAGAAGGCTCCCTGCTGAGCAGGGAGCTCAGCTCCATACCAGGACCTAAGATAATGACCTGAGCCTAAGGCAGATGCTTAACCAACTGAGCCATCCAGGTGCCCCTGAACAATATATTTTTAAGCTACATGTAAGAAGTTAGGCAAACAGACTCCCCACAAAGCAGAGAATAGTCTATAAATAAAGGAGAGGGAAATTATGTCCATTCATCTTATTTTTATCATAAAAACTTTCTAAAAAAGGATAAGACTCAAAGAAGCAAACATAAAAAACCAAACCAAACAAACAAACAAAAAACAAACAACAAACAAACAAAACCTGTTAGACGAAACAATGAAAATCATAATTATTCGATTAGAAATTCTTTAAAAACACATAAACCTTAAAAAAAATCCAATCTCAAAATGAGGAAATCTGCTGGTTTCAAACATTGGATTGGAGAGAACTTTGTACAAATCTAACAAATTACTCTATAGAAAATATGGTTTTATCCCAGTAATCAACATTGAATTCAACTAAAAATAATCCTGTCTAAACTTTCTCAGGAAGTATAAGCAGCTTTGTAAGAAATAATTTACTCTTACTAGTTTATAATTGGTGTTATATAACTTTATAATTGATGTTTATAAATAGAAGTTAACTCAAAGTGGAAAATATAAATTCCATGTCAAACAAGCAATACAGATATTAAAGAACTTGATACTCATTGAGTACTTACTATGTGTCCAGAATTGAGAAAATTACTAGCAATATAAAGATTGAGAAATACATGGTCTCCACCCTCAGAGAGCTTGTAGTTTCCCTAGAAAGATAGGTAATTATAGTACTTATTGAGTGGTATAAATAAGTTCCACAAAAAGCATGTGGAATCCTAGCAAACAAATTCTATCATAGATAGAAAAGTCCCGGAAAGAAGTTCTGAGTAGATACTAAAAGCCATCAGTTTTCCCAGTGAATACTGGGAAAAAGAAGGGCAGGAGATAGATAGGAAAAGCTTTTAGGTAGATGAAATAATGTATGCAACAACACAGAGCTATCAAATCATACAAGAAGTCTGAGGAATAAATTTTACACTATCAGTGTTTTTGTTTTTGTTTTTTTTTAAGATTTTTATTTATTTATTTGTTGGAGAGAGAGAGAGCGAGCACAGGCAGACAGAGTGGCAGGCAGAGGCAGAGGGAGAAGCAAGCAGGCTCCCTGCTTAGCAAGGAGCCCGATGTGGGACTCCATCCCAGTACACTGGGATCATGACCTGAGCCGAAGGCAGCTGCTTAACCAACTGAGCCACCCAGGCATCCCCTATCAGTGTATTTGAAGCAATAATGAGACTCATTAATGAAAATTCAAATTTAAATTTGGAACCAAATTTAAAGTGCTTTACATGCATATTAAACTATATACCTCATGGAGCATATATTTTGTTTATTTTTTTTTTAAGATTTTATTTATTTGACAGACAGAGATCACAATTAGGCAGAGAGGCAGACAGAGAGTGTGTGGGAGAGGGAAGCAGGCTCCCTGCTGAGCAGAGATCCCAATGCAGGGCTCAATCCCAGGACACTGGAATCATGACCTGAGCCGAAGGCAGAGGCTTTAACCCACTGAGCCACCCAGGCGCCCCTAAATTTTATATCTTTATAGTTAGTCTCTAGGTGATTGATAGGATATAAAATAACGTTTTGCAGCCATCGTGACAAAGGAGAGTTTTCCAGAAAGTAATCCTTTGTATATATGCCTAATCTAAAGTTTGGATTTGTTATAAAAAGCACAAGATAAAATTAGTGAATGAAAATAATAGTCTCCTTGAGATACGTTTAAGAAAATAAATATGTTAAGTTCTATCATTAAGAGATAATCTTGGGACGCCTGGGTGGCTCAGTTGGTTGAGCAGCTGCCTTCGGCTCAGGTCATGATCCCAGCATCCTGGGATCGAGTCCCGCATCGGGCTCCTTGCTCAGCAGGGAGCCTGCTTCTCCCTCTGCCTCTGCCTGCCACTCTGACTGCCTGTTCTCTCTAGCTCTAACAAATAAATAAAAAATCTTAAAAAAAAAAAAGAGATAATCTTGAGTCTATAATATTGCAGTACTGAAGTTTTCTATTATTTATACCTTCTCAAGTTTTTTTCTGTTCCTGGTTCATCAAGCCCATTTTGTAAAAAGTGAAGGCTAGAAATGTGCTTTCCATAGTCCTATCAGTGTTGTAGAAAACTAGATTTCCTGCTACATTAAAATAGAAAGCTTCATGACATTGGTCTTGAAAATGATTTATTGGATATGACACTAAAAGTACAGGCAACAACAAATGAGATCACATCAAAGTAAAAAGCTTCTGCAAAGCAAAACGAATAATTAACAGAGTGAAAAGACAACCTGTGGAAGAGAATATATTTGCAAACTATATATCTGCTAAGAGGTTAATATCCAAAATATATAAAGAACTCCTACAACTTTGTGACAGAAAAGTAAATAAGCCAATTTAAAAACAGACAAAGGACTTGAGTGGATATCCTCCAAAGAAGATGTAAAAATGTTTAAAAGATACATGTAAAGGTGCTCAACACCACTACTCATCAGGGAAATACAAGTCCAAATCATAAGGAGACATCATGCCATACCTGTTAGGATGGCAATTGCTAAGGAAAACAAAAACAATAACGAGGATTGGGGAGGATGCTGTTAAATCGGAACCCTTGAACACTGTTTGTGAAAATGTAAACTGCTATGGAGAACAGAATCAAGGGTTCTCAAAAATCAAAAATAGAACTACCATATGATCCAGCAATCCCACTTCTCAGTGTATATTCAAAGGGATTAAAATCAGGATCTTGAAGAGCTATTTGCACTTTTATGTTTACTATAGCAATATTCACAAATACCAAGATGTGGAAATAACCTTATAAATGAATAAAGATAATGTCTTTTTATCCATAAAAAGAAGAAATTTTTTCTCCATATTTTATATTCTTACTATCATGTACAAGCAAGCTTTGACAGAATAAGAATAAAGCTGTTTGACATGAACAGACATTTCTGCAAATAAGACATCCAGATGGCCAACAGACACATGAAAAAGTGCTCCACATCACTGGGCATCAGGGAAATACAAATCAAAACCACAATGAGATACCACCTCACACCAGTCAGGATGCTAAAATTAACAAGTCAGGAAATGACAGATGCTGGTGAGGATTCCGAGAAAGGAGAACCCTCCTATACTGTTGGTGGGAATGCAAGCTGGTGCCAACCACTCTGGAAAACAGCATGGAGGTACCTCAAAAAGTTGAAAATAGAGCTACCCTATGACCCAGCAATTGTACTACTGGGTATTTAACCTAAAGATACAAATGTAGTGATCCGAAGGGGCACATGCACCCGAATGTTTATAGCAGGAATGTCCACAATAGCCAAGTTATGGAAAGAACCTAGATGCCCATCAACAGATGTATGGATAAAGAAGATGTGGTATATATATATACACATATATGTATATATATATACAATGTAATACTATGCAGCCATCAAAAGAAATGAAATCTTGCCATTTGCAACGACATGGATGGAACTAGAGGGTATTATGCTTAGCAAAATAAGTCAATCCGAGAAAGACAGCTATCATATGATCTCCCTGATATGAGGAAGTGGAGACGCAATGGGGGCGGGGGTTAAGGGGGTAGGAAAAGAATAAATGAAACAAAATGGGATCGGGAGGGAGACAAACCAAAAGAGACTCTTAATGTCATAAAACAAACTGAAGGGGGCGGGGGGGAGGGGTGTCGGGAGAGGGTGATGAGGTTACATTATATGTTTATAAAAAAATTTAAAAAAATTAAAAAAATCTTCCAAAAAAAGAATAAATAGAATAAAGCTGCTTTATTCTGATATTCCTTGATAGATTAAAGTTCTTTAAACTTCTAAATAATTCCCATCCTATCCCCCTGATTCTCAAAGTGTAGGATGGCTGGTGAAGACTTGAATTATCTCAGATCAAAGGAATAGATGGATAATTCTTGCTGTTGGAGCTTTAGGATCTGACATTTATCCTTAGTCAGATTCTGACCTTGAACACTAATACAAATCTGATTTCATTCTTGGGACATGTTTTTCGATTTAATTCTCTGTTGAGACCCTATTTGTAGTTCTATAGCTTCAAATTTACAGTGAAGTTTCTGCTTCCAGACACAACCTATTGTATGAAACTTGATTGGCATTTTGTCCCCACTAACTTCTGTCTTCTGAACTGTGCCTCTTGCTTCAATCCCCACTGATCGACTCATCTTAAAGCTGCCATGTGTAATACTGGCAAAGGACTATAAGAGGACTTGTCTCTAAGGATGGTTTTTAGAGGCAGTGAAACGAGTTTCTAGGAACTTGGAGAGTGACAAGAACTTAGTAAGAGACTGGAAGAAAAAGGTCAAAATAATACCAAGAATAGAACTGACGAGTCTAACTTGCTGAGTACTAAACTAGGAATTCTTAGGACTATAGGGGTTAGAATGATATAGATACAGGTTCCTAACTGAGTCTTGAATGAAAATATAATATTTTACATAAGTTTGATTTATATGCTATCCCCCAGGAACATACTTGACAAGGGTGTGAGCACATCTCTGTGACTGTGAAGAGAACAGGCAGAGGTGTGATTGTTTCCATTTGACTCATAAGAATGCAGAGAACAAAGTTGTCTGCTTTGAGTCAAGGCTGATATTTTTAAAAGCAGCTATTTATATTCCCTACATCATAGATGTAGATCCAAATGTTTTAAATACAATGTCAGTCATGGAAAAATCGAGTTATCTTATGAATTTGCAGAGTTTCTAAATAGGAATAAAAATAATTTGTTAGTAATGTTTATTTGAAATAATTTATAAAGACAATAAAGCTATTTCCCCCACATCTTAGATCAATAAATCAGATACTACTACTGTCTTTGATAGATATGTTTGATTCATTGAGTTTTCAATATTCTAACCTTTCTTTAAAACTATTGTGTTAACTCTATAAAGTTGCCATTTAAATTCGGTCTATTATATTTTATTGAAGCTACAAAAATTGGCTTTAACTACTCAGTATCTGCTTCTCTCACAAAGCAGAAGAAACAAGAAGTATGAGAATTTAATGTAAATTGCAATAATTACCAACTGCATGCTATTATAAAAATGTCTTCTGTTTCTGACCTAATGTGTTTCTTAGTGATATCTTGAGTCTTGACACATTTCATGTAGGTGGACTATTAATTCTATTCTAATTTAATACTAGACTATTTTGGAATGCCGTTTCTAAATACATATGCTAATGAAAATTTACTGTTTTTTGAATTATTATTCTGGTTTTATTAGTATGGACATAACTGTTATTATTATAAAGTTTATATAAGATGATCTTACATTATACTGAGCCTTCAGATATCAATCTTAGCTTTTTACATTATGATAATAATATTGAGCCTTGGAATTTTATATGTGCCAACAGAATAACTTCTAGTTGTGAAAAACAATACATTGGAATATTTGATAAAGCATATTTTTTTTTAAATTTTATTTATTTATTTGACAGACAGAGATCACAAGTAGGCAGAGAGAGAGGAGGAAGCAGGCTCCCCGCTGAGCAGAGAGCCTGATGTGGGGCTTGATCCCAGGACCCTGAGATCATGACCTGAGCCGAAGGCAGAGGCATTAACCCACTGACCACCCAGGCACCCCAAGCATATTTATTTTATGTGCTTATGAAATCATTTTAATCCACTCATGGAGATAAAAAAAAACTTTTGTTAGTTTTAATTTTTAATGTTAGTGCTCAAATATTTCAATGAATATGACCAATTATTAGATTTGATCCATTGAAAATTTTGAAACTAAATTCTATACTAGAAACAAGCATTAGGATACCTAACTTTTATAATCTTTTTAGCTTCTTATTTTTTTAAGATACTATTATTAAAAAAAAAGTGAGTAGAACTGAAGCACAAATTATTTAACTTCGTGCATAAATATGTTTTTGTAATAAAACATAGATACGTAAAAATGTATGTCCTTTATTCCTCATATATGAATGTTACTCCATAAAAACAATTGTATCTGCAAAGTTCAGAAAATTTCTGATTCTAAAAAATGCTTTTATTTGTACTAGCTTTCAATGACATTCTTCAGTCAAACATTTGAGACCCCCCACCTGCTGCGATCTTATAAGAATATATCCTATATCCTATAGAAATATGCTACACTTTGGAATAGAAACATAAGAATACCATGGAGTCATTGGTGGGATGTTATTAGATCTTAATGGTAAAACATTCTCCTAATAAGTTTGTATAGTCTAAATATCCTACTTAGAATGGGAAAATATTTCTAAATGTTAACTGTGGATCATGTAACTCTGGGTAGCAGCCATAAGAAGTGTCAAAGACTTTCCTAACGTTTCATAATGACTTAATAAAAACACAGGCATTTCAGTTATAGTGCATTGCATTTATGTACACCCAGATGATTTGAATTTTTTATGTCTTAAGAAATGTATGTTTTATTAACAGCAAAACAATTGTGATCAGTGGTTTATCACAGGTATCAATTCTTTTAACAACCTTTGATACTAAATAATAATTGTTTCTTAAACTTTACTTTGACTCACATATTTGAGGTCTGTTGCACATGCTACTTACAGCATGAATTACTTACACGCATATCTAAGTACTGCTAAGTACAAAAAAAATGTGCATGCAAAGAACTATAACTAAAACTTTATCTTACCAGAATATTTAAAAAAAATAAACTATGATCATTAGAGATCATAGTTCTTAATGCAAAGGTTTCATAAACAAAATTTCATCTCTCTTATTTCAATTTCACTCATTAACTAATATAGTAAATTCTGACCCTAAATTATACCTCTTCTACCAGTATCTTAAAATACATGTGTCACCACACTGGGATTTGGCATTGAAGCTTGGAAATCAATTTATTTGATCAACTCGGCAAATCTTCAAAACCTCATTATAACTTTCTTTACTTGAAATAAAGTAAACCTGGCACCACACAATGAAGTGAAATATAAACAGACTGGATCCAGATGTTCAGTCATCAAGATGCAAGACGGTTTATCTACAGGAAAGGTATGTGATTTATGTGCTTTGACTGAGAGAGCTTTAGAATGGTTAGAATTGGATCAAAGGAGCCAGGAAAATTATCAATATAAATGCTACGCCGAGTTATTTTTTTTTCCCCAGCCAATACCTGGAGCATTCTGTGAGTAGTACAGCAATCAAATGAACCAATAGAACTGTCTGTCATTAGTGGCTTTGCACTCATGCCCCACTAAAGAAAATTGACAAAAAGACGGATAGTATGCAAAGAGGGCATAAAGGTTTGAAGTCTAAATTGAACAAATTAGCAGAGAAAGTTAATAATCTGGAAACAGCAATCGATGGCCCAAAGGAATAAACTGCTAGCACTGAGTCATTACATGAAACTCAAAGGAAATGATACACTCTAAAAATTTTGCTGCAATGGAAGAGAAAGAAGGTCAAGTTTTGTGACTTTAACTAGAAGCCAGTGAGAACTGTACTTGCTTCACAAACATTGAATTTACCTCAGGGGATAGAGAAACAAACCAGGTAGCCTATCTGAAAAATGATGATTCCAAAGTCTTTAAATTGAATGCAAGATGCAGTCAGTTAATTCCTCAGGAAAGGAAGCGACAGAGTACCTTTCCTTTACTCGGGGGTTTTTTGTTTGTTTGCACCATCCACTTTTTTTTTTTTTTTTAGTCCTGGTTTTCAGGAAAAGTCTATATGCTTTTAAGTTCACTATGGCTCAATATCTAAAGTGATTTCAATTTATTATTTCAGAAATATTGGTCCAAATCAATTTCTCTTCTGTATGATTTTCATAGTATAATAAAATTCTAGGAAAATTAGTGAATGCAATAGCAAATGGACAAATTTAAAAGTGAATCTGCCCTTACAAATAGATCTATTTTTTCAACTTTTTTCCAGATTTATTATTATTTTAATTTATTGATTCTTGATTTAAATAATGCCCAGTCTGCAAATTTTACAGGAATCATGCAGATATTTGGAATTAAGACTTGTCAAAAAATAAACATATAAAAAATGGACTTTGTCAAAATGCCCTCTTTTGGGGATCATACTTTAAATCCACACAAAAACCTTTCTATTTATCTTATGGTCCTTCTTCAGAGCATTCTTTGCTCTACCCAGTTCTTCTCCTATTTGGCAACATTGTTCCATATTCTGAATAATCTGGAACTCAGGAAAAAATATGTATTGAGGTACCTGGGTGGCTCAGTAAGTTAAGTGTCTAACTTGGTTTCAGCTCCGGTCTTGATCTCAGGGTCAGGAGTTCAAGCCTTGTGGAGCCTACTTTAAAAAAAAAAAATCTGTATAATATGATATGTGAAAAGAAACAGATTCTTGGAACAGAAGTAAGAGACAGCATTCTGCTGCTAGGATTCTCTGACAGCTTGGAATTACTGATACTGATATCAGAAGAGAGAATTAAAAGCTAGTAAGGTACATGTTAAAATAGATACAAAATTTTTATCTTTGTTCCATGGTTGATCTACATCTAAAGGGTATTACTAATAAATTTTAACAGAAGACAAACAGGAATGACTAGTTAGAGTTGCATAAATAATAAGATCAGAGGTTTTTTTGTTTTGTTTTTTTAAAGATTTTATTCATTTATTTGACAGAGATCACAAGTAGGCAGAGAGGCAGGCAGAGAGGAGGAAGCAGGCCTCCCGCCGAGCAGAGAGCCTAATGTTGGGCTGGATCTGGGCTTGATCCCAGGATCCCAGGATCATGACCTGAGCCAAAGGTAGAGGCTTTAACCCACTAAGCCACCCAGGTGCCCCAATAAGATCAGAAGTTTTTAATTGGCACTTAAAGGATTGTTCTGGGGTCCATTAGAAAATAAAACAAAATCACAATTAAAAAAAAGCTGGACCACAGAAATATTTAACAAGTTTTACAGGTGATTTTCATGCATATTCTTTGTCTTGAGTAATCAATGTTTTTGTTAAAAGAATGGTTTCTCTGAGTACTTGACATTGCCCATGTCACTGCCTCCAGATGATGGATTTTGTTAGCAGGTTTGTTTTCTATAACAAAAAGCCAAAGTATTTGGGGATATTATCCTTTGTTATTCAACACATCAGTGTTTTACATACAAAAAAAAAAATCGCAAGAAATGAACCTAAAATAATAAATAACAAAAATAAAAGATAAGAGTAAATATCACTCTCTAGTAAAGATTTTGTTTCATATTTAAAATGTAATAAATGCTCATATGTATAAGAATTAGAGGAGTAAATAAATGTCTTATATTCCCTCAGAGACAAACACTGTTAACAACTTCATGTATTTCCATTCTTTTACTCAAATACATTGATGTATACACTCTGAGTTCTATGTGTGTATGTATATATATAATTATATTCTAATTGTTTTATTAAACTTTAAAGAGACCATGATATGTCCATTTATTTTCAACTAGATAGTTTAAATATACACACACAGGCACACACTAAAAAAGAATGATAGCCTTAGGAAAGAGACTAGATATATGTGCTTCAAAGAAATGACCTTTCTGTAAACACAGGAAACACAACCTGCATGAGAATGTATGATGATTAAGACTCTGGCAAGGAGAAGCTTGGTTTAACTTGATGATTTCTTCACAGCAAAACTAATAAATGTTCAAATTAAATGTGTAAACATGACTCTGAGGGCAAGAGAATCATTGAATGGAAACAAAAATCAAAAATGTGTCATAACTCTCTTTAGAAAATACATCCAGTATTTGTTTGTATACTAGGAAGAAGTGATTAGAGAGATTATAATAATTAACTGAAAATTTCTACTTAAATATTTAATGGAATATTGTTACTTTTATGATATATTCTTTTTTATTATTAATTATTTTTATTAACATATAATGTATTATTTGCCCCAGGGGTACAGGTCTGTGGTCATCAGGCTTACACATTTCACAGCACTCACCATAGCACATACCCTCCCCAATGTCCATAACCCAACCACCCTCTCCATAACACCCCCTCTCCCCAGCAACCCTCGGTTTGTATTATGAGATTAAGAGTTTCTTATGGTTTTTCTCCCTCCCGATCCCATTTTGTTTCATTTTTTCCTTCCCTACTCCCCAACCCCTCCACCCTGCCTCTCAAATTCCTCATATCAGGGAGATCATATGATATTTGTCTTTCTCTGATTGACTTATTTCACTAAGCATAGTACCCTCTAGTTCCATCCATGTGAGACATTCTTGAAAGTAAAGATACATCTATTCTATTCTTCTATCAACAATTTATCTGACTTTATTATAATTCTACCACTATTCCATTAATATTAATTCTCTTAGCTGCCTTTGGAGGCAAAACAACAGTAGAAAGTATGTTGAAACTGATGGATAATGCAAACATATAGCAAAAGAAGTTGTGAATACATTCAACTACTATTCTGCTTTGTCTTCTGCACCAGAAGAAGGAATATTTACTTAAAAATACTAAGATGAAGATTGACAAGAAAGTTAAACCCTGAGATTGTTAACACAGCATATATGAGAGTACTGAAATCCTCAAATTATAGTTAATTTTAATATGAAGTACAAACCTTTAGATGACATGTCTGAACCACCTCAAGTATATTTTAAAAAATCATGTTTTTGAATAAATCTTCATAATCATTATGCTACTAAATTTACTAAAGCTACTTGGGAATTTAATTAATTGCGAATGGTTACTCTGTTCATTACTAAAAAGCAAATTAATATACACTTCAGATTTGGGAATAAAGACATATGGGCACAAAATCAGAAGGAAATTTCTTTAACCTTCTTATAACTTAAAATAGCACATTATTGCCAAAAAATTCAGAATATTAGTAAAGAAGAACCAGTTTCTTACTTACAGTTAGTTTATATTTGATCATGGCACTACAAATGAGCTTGTCATTTAAAGAAAATCTGTCTTATTTAGCATGTAATGGGATCTTATAATACTCAGTGTAATTTTAACAATTAAGAAAATTATATCCAGAGGACAATTTTGTGAAGCCCATAAACACAATGAAAACTACATTAACTTTATCTTTTTTTAAACTTGTATAGCTATTATTTGATTTTTGTAAAATAGAAGAGAAACTATTTATAAATAATAACAAAGGAAAATCCCCAAAAGGAAAAACAATTGATAAGCTATTTTCCTATAAAAGAGTGATGATAAAAATGCCATATGGTTTGTTGAGGCCAACCTGAGTTGGTAAGCTTCAAATTCTTTTGGAATAAAACAAATAGCCCATAACAAATATATAGAATACTAGTTGTTTAGTTTACATTGCAAATAAGGAATTCCAAACTTGAAAGCCTATAATTTAGTAACTGTTTGACTAAATTGAACATAAACACTGTACATTTTGTCCTATGTTTAACATGTTCTTAACATAAACATGTTAGAAATAAACATGAAATTTTTCAACTTTTACTCTAAGCTGTTAGAATTATTGTTAAATGGTATTAACAAAGAAAAATGATTTGCATGGATTTCTTCAGTGTGTGTATATAGAAGTAAACGCTTTTCATGAAAGAGGAAACAACAATAATTCTTGTTTTTCCAATTGCCTGATACTCTACATTACTTATTTAGAATCTGACTGGAAAATCATTAAAAATTAGGTCCACTAATCATTTAAATCTACCTTTAAACAGTTGAACAGGGGTAACAGTGTTTCTGTCCTGTATAATTAATGTAATAAATGCTAATTTTTGTTAAATATCTTTACTAGACTTCTGTGGGTGTATGTGTGTGTGTGTGTGTGTGTGTGTGTGTATGTGTGAGAGACACACATACACATTTGGTATCAATAAAACAAACATTTATAAAATTCTCTTTAGCTAATATGTGGACTCGCCCAATTATTTGAAAGTGTAGACCCCATCTCAGAGCCAAAGTCCAAATACAGTATCTTGCCAACTTGGAAAAGCATTATTAAAGTTTGCATTACAAATAGGTAGACTCAATATGCTAGGAACCCCATAAAATTTAAGGTGAATACTTTTTCAGTTTGGATCTCTAAGTTCTAAGGCAGAAGCCAGAAGAAGAGCCCAGGTATATGTGAAACTAGAATGAAGAGTTATTAATTAAGATGCAGAAAACAAAATGGTTATATGTACAAACGATACCTTGGAATACAAACTGAGAAATAAATGCTTATTACGGAACACTTGTGTGAATATCTTAGAACAGTTTATTATCATCAATAGCTTACCTCCTTGAGTAGGCTACTATTACAGATACAGTGAATATTTCTTTTCCCAAAACATAATAGTGTAGGTCTTAATTTTTTAGAAGTATAAACTATTCATTAAATACTTCTGGAGAAAAAATGACTACTCAAAACAAAGGCAAAACACAACTATAAAACTCAGCTTCTTATTACTTACCCAAATGGAAAAAGAAATACCCATATCCATCAAATATTTTGTTTCTCAAGAAAGCAAGACCAAATAACAAATATACATATCAATTTTTAAATATCACATCTGATAGACTTTTGCACAGAACAGCTTTAGATTTACAGAAAGACTGAGAAGATATACTGAGTTTGCTATAACCACACACGGTTTCTCCTATTACATTTGTCTTACACTAATAGGTACACATTTGTTACAATTAACAAACTACCATTGATATGTTTTCAAAGTTTGTAAGTTATTTAAATTTCCTTAGTTTTTAAGCTAATGTCCTATTTTGTTCTAGCAGCCCATTCAGGATAGCACATTACATTTTGTTGTCATGCCTCTTTGGTCTCTTTGTTGTAGCACTCGCACATTTCCTCATTTTTGATAGCCTTGCAGGTCTAAGGAATTGTATTGAGTACTGGCCAGGTATATTGTAGGAGACCCCTCTATGGGAATTTTCCTGTTTTTCTAATTATTAGACTGGAGTTATGGTTTTGAGGATGATTACAGAGGTAAGTGTCATTTTTATCATATCAAGATCATATACTAGCAACATGACTTGTGGTGTTAGTGCCGGTACTGATTAGCTACCTGAAGAAATGTTCATCAGTTTTCTCTACTATAAAGTGACTCCCAGCTCCCTTGCATACTTCACTCTTTGAAAGGAAGTCTCTATGCACAGCCCACACTTAAGGAGTAGAGAACCATGCTGCTTCTCCTTTAGAGTGGAGTATCTACATGAATTTCTAGAATTTTTTTCACTCTGGGAGATTTTTCTTTCCCATTAATTTATTCAACCATTTATTTATATCAATATGTACTCATAGATATTGCATACTATGAGTTAGAGTCCAATATAAATTCATTTGTTTTATTGCTCAATTTGTTCCATCTTTAATCCTTGGGAGCTCTTTCAGATGGCTCCACACTTATATGTGTTGTGTTATATATCTTATATGTCTCACCTTCTTATGTTCAGCACAAAGTGCTCCAGACTCAACTTGCATATTCACTACCCCAGTTCTAAAAACAGGTGTCTGATAAGCTATGGTATATTTTTATTGGAAGATAGTTTTAGAAAACGAGGACTTCATTACTACCAAGGTGTCATTCTGTTAGGCCCTCTCACCTGACAGAGCAAATAAGTATAGGAGTATAATAACCCATGTATTCAAACATATAATTATTTGTACATGTAATCATCTGTAACTATTTTAAGCTACCCACTTGTTCTTATGTTTCCTATCCTTCCTGGTCTGTAAATTTCCAGTTAGACACATGGCTCCCGCTGTCTGCCTCTCTCTGCCTCCCATTCATTTTTTTAAATTCCTGTATTATATACACAAGTATCAGAATTGTTAACCCATATCCATATGAGAAACAAATTTACTAGTGAGAATGCAGTGTTTATATGTAGTGCCTTTAGCCTTTAGTCTAACATCTTCCAGTCATTTCTAAAATTCCTTAGCTCAGCACTTCTCCACCCACCCCTGTAGGTGAGGTTGTTTCATACATTTTGACACAGAAAGATTCTCTCATTACAGACTGTTTTCCTTCCTCAGATCTCTAAAACTATATTTTTTTTAATTCACATACATTATGGTTCACACTTCATACACTTAAGTTACATGTGTTTGGACAATTTAATAATGTCATGTATCCATAATTACAGGACCACATACAATAGCTTGACCAGCCTAAAAATCCTTGGTACTCACTGATATTTTAATGTCTGTATAGTATTGCTTTTGCCACAACACTACATAATTAAAACCATATAGAATATAGTCATTTCATAAAGACTTCTTTCATTTAGAAATAGGCATATAAATTTGCTACACAGATTTCCAGAACAAATAGATGAAAGCCCAGGAGTGTGGGTGCTGAAAGTCTGGTGATCCAATGTTTAGATTTAAAAGTGATTTATAAAGGACAAACTATCCTCCAAAGTGACTGTATCATTTGCATTTACATCAGCAATGAATGAGAATCCTTGCTCTTCTGCATCCTCACCAGCACTGGGTATTGCCAGTTCAGTTTTATTTTCATTATTTTTCATTTATTATTCATCATTTCAATATTTTCATTATTTTTTCTCTTTTAATTTCAGTTGGAGAAGTTTTTATTAATTTATCTCCAATCTCACAGATTCTTTCCTCAGCAGTCCCCAGTAAAATTATGAGTCCATTAAAAATTACTTCATTTCTGTTACATTGTTTTTTATTTTTAGCGTTCCCTTTTGATTCTTAGATTTTCTGTCCCTCTGCTTGCACTCCCCATCTATTCTTGCATGTTGTCTATTTTGCTTTTCCACTAGAGCAGTTAACATACTAATCACTGTTATTTCAATGTCCTGTCTGATCTTTAAAAAATCTGTGTTCTATTGATGCTGGCTTTTTCCCCTTCATAATGTGCTTTTTCTTGCCTTGTTAGTATGCCTTCTAATATTTGTTGAAAGCTGAACATGATGATCAGGTAATTAGAACTGAAGTAAAAGATCTTTTGTGTAAGGTTTTAAGTTAATTTGTCTAGGAGTTATATTTTGTTTAATGTTTGCTATAGTTGTAGGTGTGAGAGTCTTTATGACCTCTAATGTTATTGTTTTAATTGTTCTTGTTTTTAGACTTCCCTGAGAATTCTTTCTTAAATATAATCTGAGCTGTCAGCTCACTCAGCTATAACTTACTATTATCTTACTGAAATCCTGTTAGATGTAGTGGTAATGGTAAAAATGTATGGGGATAGGGGAGCATTCTCTAATCCTATGATTATATCCCAAACTCAATGAGGCTAAGACATGTTTCTTTTTTTTTTTTTAATTTTTTTTTTTTAAGATTTTATTTATTTATTTGTCAGACAGAGAGAGAGCACAGGAGCAAGCACAGGCAGACAGAGTGGCAGGCAGAGGCAGAGGGAGAAGCAGGCTCATTGCTGAGCAAGGAGCCCGATGCGGGACTCGATCCCAGGACGCTGGGATCATGACCTGAGCCGAAGGCAGCCGCTTAACCAACTGAGCCACCCAGGCGTCCCTAAGACATGTTTCTTAACTTCCCCCTCCTTCCATACATGAAACAAGAATGCTAGAGCTGGATAATTTTCCTTCTTCCAAGTCTAATAAGGTTCTAATAAAAACTTCCCTTGTGGAATAAATGTTTTGAAGAACTCTCAAGAGGTATTTCAAAATGGTTGCCTTTTGCTCCCCTTACCAGAAACACAAAGTTTTTGTTTGTTTGTTTTAAGATTTTATTTATTTACTTGACAGAGAGAGATACTGCGGAGAGAGGGAACAGAAGCAGGGGTAGTGAGAGAGGGAGAAGCAGGCTTCCTGCTGAGCTAGGAGCCCACTGTGGATCTGGATCCCAGGACCCTGGGATCATGACCTGAGCCGAAGGCAAAAGCTTTAGGACTGAGCCAGCCAAGTGCTCCAGCACAGGGGCTTTTTTCCTGGGTTTTCACCATGAGAATGTGGTGAGATTGCTGGAAGTAAAACCCACAGAAGTGTGGAGGACCCATTAAGATTGTGCCCTTCAGGAATATCTAACTGTATGATGCTAGTCTACTTTCTGTTTCCATCAATTTATCAGTTACTATTTAAGTGTTCCTGTTGGCTTATGGCTCCAGAGGTTTCTGCTCCCGGAAAGCTGATCTTGACACTGATTCTCTGACTCTTCAGATTAAATGGTGATGAATTGTTAGTCTTATATATCAAGTTGATTGGGCCATTGGATAGCTGGTTAAATATTACTTCTGGGTGTGTCTATGAGGATATTTCTGAGATCAGCACTTAAATTGGTGGGACTGAGTAAAGCATCTAAATGCCCACCCAATGTGAGTGGGCATTATCCAATTTGTTGAGAGGCTGAATCAAAAAAAAAAAAAAAAAAAAGAAGAAGAAGGCAGAGGAAAGTTAAATTTTCTTTCTTCCTGACTGAGCTGACAGACACATTGATTTTCTGCCCTTAGTGCTCCTGGTTCTTCTTGGAATCCATCCCTTTGGTTCCTAAGCCCTCAGACGTTTGAACTACACTACTAACTTTCTTGGGTCTACAGCTTTGTTGGACGAAGTAAATGAGAGGATGTGGCCACTTGGTGACTAACAAGCTGGACCTAGGCAATCAGAGGCTCTTCACCCCCTCCTTGTACTTGGAGGGTACATTCTTACCACCATTCCCATAGTGGAAACTGTTCCAAAAACACAGCCTTGAGAAAGTAGGATGTTAAGACTGCTATATGGTATACATGACTGAATATATAGTTAAAGTCTCTTTATAAACTTTAAGTTTATAGTAGGGAAGTGCATAAATCTATATGCCTTGTGGCTGCCCAAGACAAACCTTGTAGGTAAGTTCCCTTGCTTATTAAAACTGCTAACCTACCAATATGCAGTGGTCTGCCTCCTTCTTTGATCTCTTGCCCTTTGCACCTGGACAAGCTTGTGAACCAACAACCTTGCAGAAAGTAGATCATGGGAATTCTCAGCTTCCATAACTGTGTGAGCCAGTACCTTATAAGTTATATATCTTAAATATGTGTACGCACACACACACATACACACACACACACACACACACACACACTCATATTATTGGTTCTATTTCTCTACAAAACCATAACGAATACATGCTGAGGTCCAGCCTCAGCAGGTCCAGGTGTCCCCGAAGGATGGACGGTGTCAGTGAGGAATGAGAGAACCACACAGTGAGTTCTGGTTAGTAGTCAGGTTTCTCCACTTTATTCTGATTATCTAGTTTCTTATATAGACAGTTTAATGGGGGGAGGGGGTTTACATTTATACAGATGACATTGAAGGACTTAAATGTTCATAATTCTTTGTTCAGCACGAGTTATTCTAGTGTAAGCCATAATAGGTACAAACTGGTGCCAGGGAGGGAATAGGGTCTTGCTTCTTGAGTAATCATGTCTCTGAGAAAGGGCCATAAAACTTTTAGGAGGTAGTGAAAGTATGTGCACTATGTAACATATCTATAAGGAACTGCAGGAAAACAGGATATAGGTTAATGGAAAACAAGAAGTTTTATGGATGAACTAGGTAATCTAAGGGTCGAGGAAGAAGAAATGAAAAACAAGGAAGTGACATGATGTTAGTGTGTGGTAAATATAAGCGATACTTAGATACTTAGTGAAGGAGCAGGCTTAATCATTATATAGACAATATGTTTATAAAAGATTTCAGTAATGTTATTTGCTCTAACCATCCATTGTAGTTAAAGGGCATCGCTCATTCCAACAGGAATAATTAACCCATGGAATCTCTGAGAAACAGATCCACAACCTAAGGGAAGGGCCTTCAGAGTTAGTAATATCATCTGCTTACTTTGAAGCTTTATGTACTTAGGGACACTTTTGATCCTTCATCCTCTGATCTGTCCTTCCTTGAGCACTCCATTACTTTGGATAGATGTGCTTAGATCCAGGAAAGTAGGTTTAGAGGACAACAGTTAACAATAGGATAGATATTAGGTCCTAGAGCTGGCGAGAGAGTGCCTGGGCCATACTTAACCTGTGGGGCTCATTCTGCCCTTGGCAGGGTCTTGCTTGGAGTTAGCAGGCATGGTGCAGCTCAAGTCTTAACCCAGCGGGGCTTCGCCTTTGGCCAGGCCTCATGGCTCCCAAAAAATATACTCTACATATATGTACGAAGATATTTAGATATAGGAGTATTTATAAAAACTGCAGAAACAGAATATATTTCTAGTAATTAAAAAGTGGTTTAAAAAATAGAGAAATTTTGGGGTGCCTGCATGGCTCAGTTGGTTAGGCAACCAGCACTTGGTTTTGGCTCAGATCATGATCTCATGGTCATAAGATCAAACTCTGCATTGAGTTCCACATTCAGTGGGGAGTCTGCTTGGGATTCTCTCTCTCCCTTTCCCTCTGCCCTTCCTCCTGAGCTCTCTTTGTCTAAAATAGATACTTTAAAAAATAATAAAAAGAAAATAAAATACAAAAAAATTAATAAAATAATGAAGTGGATATATACATATATATACATATATAAAGAAAGAACATAAAAATATACTTTCGTGTGACAGAAGTAAAAGAATTAAACCTACGTAAACATCATTTTTATTAAAATTTTCACACACATATAGTAGAAATGTGTAAAAAATAAGCTTTTTATGTATTTTATATATGTATATAAGAACTTACTATATTCCTTAGAACATTTCCAATTGTTTAGTTTGAAAAAAAAGTGAATCAAATTCAACATCCCAGGGTACCTATTAGGACATGATACAGATTTTCTGAAATCTATTCCTTGGTATATGGATAATGTACCTATATGATGTTTGTTTCTGACAATACATCAGAATTATCTTGAGGCTCATGGCAGACCACGTAAATCAGAATCATTTGAGGAAAAGTCTAGGCATAAATATCTTTAAAGTCACCTGTGATGATTCTAATAAGGGCTATCCCCATACATGGATCTGTAGTTAATCAAGATAAATTTAATACACATTCTTAATATCATTTCCTTCCGAAATACCAACAAACATTACAAAATCGAAGGGAACAGAAGAGATGGCAGCAGAGAAGACTGGAAGCTTTAATGCAGGTTGGCAAGTAGTAACTTACTTAACAGAAGAAATTGAAATTTAAGGCAGCAATGGAGGGATGCAGCAGACTAAACCTTGCCTGAACCTTAGAAAGCCTAGGAATAAAGGATTTTTGTTAACTAAATCAGGTGTTCAGATAGAGCCAAATACGAGGATGAATTGAAAGTCTGTTGGAACATGGGCTTTAGTTTTTCATTAAAATCTTTTATATTTAAAAACACTAACACTTAAACATACTTAAAATCTATAAGAAGTCATAGTTAAAGTTATGGACAGTTTACAAAACCATTTACTTTAGGGAAAAACACAATTAACATTGTAAAATGTGAAGAAGACTTTCTGTTCTTATTCTTACACTGCTTATTGGAATTTTTTAATAGGAACATATATCATTTGTGTAATTAAGCTAATATTCTAAGGAGATTCAATCTTGCCAGTGTTTATCATTTTGAAAGTAAGCTGCTATTTTCTCTACTGAGATTTCAGGAATTATACTCTTAAAGTTTTTATCTTTTCTACAAGATTATGATATAAAGATATATGTTATCATTTATGAATATAATGAACATATTTTACTTTTTTATGATTAATGAGACTATGTCATGGTGTGCTATCCAGAATCCCCTTGCTATGTACTAAATGTTTGTTTGCATTTGCCTAGAATTAATATGTAGAACCCTAACCTTGGTGAGGTAATTAGGGTTAAATTAGCTAATGAGGATGAAGTTCTCATGGTGGGGATTAATGATCTTAAAAAAGAGAAGGAAGCACAATGTATCTTTTTGTGCACTCACCAAGGAAAGGTCATGTGAGAACACAACCAGGAAAAAGGCCTTCACCCAAAACCCAACCATGCCGGCATTCTGATTTCAGACTCCTAGCCTCCAGAGCTGTGAGGAAGAAATATTGTTTTTTAAACTGCCCAGTGTAGAATATTTATTACAGCAGCTCTAACTGACTAAGGTATCCCTTTAATGAAGGGCTTGTGCCAGTTGGTAAATGTACTGCTGGCCTATATCCTTTATCTGTCAGCCTTCTCAGGGATCATCTCACCTACTTTGACCAAATTCACATCCCTTTCTGGGGCAGGTTACATCCATCCTATGACTGACTGATATGGGGTTATAAAAGCCTGGAAATCTCAACCTACCTTTTGACAACTATGAAGAGGCACTCTACTCTTGGGGTTCCTTGCGTAGTTTTGGGCCTATATCAGAATTTGACTTTCTATCTGCTCAATCTCACTTTCCTTTCTTCCTTTCCATAGCCATTGATCCTAGGGATACTCCTGCACACCAACTCCCAATCATAGAACACTATCTCAAAAGCCCTTACAAAAGTGAAGTGTGTTTATCAGAATCTTTAGCTACTGACTTATTATTTCTCTATTTAGACTGTGTTTGTCATGCTATAGCATACCATTAATCACAAATTACCATTATATGGATCAGTATAAATCAGCAAAATAATTTTCATTCATTAAATTTGTGTTTCTTGAAGTTAAAATTTCAGGGCAGTAATATTTTGGTCATATGTCCTATGGCTTAGATCTTAGCAAAATATAAACTAATGAGTAATGAGTCTTAATTTAGATGAAGTAGGTAGACACACTATAAAACTTAGGATTCCTGAATAAAGATTGAAAGGATGTCAATACATAATGTCCCCTGTACTTTTCTAGCTGTTCAGAACGATGGAACTCATGTAGCTCAAAAAATATTCTAGGAAGAACCTTTTACATTGCATACTCAAAATTATATATCCTCAAAATTATAATCAGGCTTTTGTGAAATAAAAAGCTTTTACACAGTGAAGAAAACAGCCAACAAAACAGAGAAGCAAACTACTAAATGGGAGAAGATATTTGAAATGATATATCCAATAAGGAGCTAAGACCATATACAACTCAACATCAATCATCATCATCATTATCAGCAACATCAAGTTAAAAAATGGGCAGAGGAACTGAATAGACATTTTTCCAAAGATGACATAGAGATAACCAAGAGACACATGAAAAGATACTCAGCCTCATTAATCATCAGGGGAGTGCAAATCAAAACCACCATGAGATATTGTCTTACACCTGTCAGAATAGCCAGAATCAAAAAGACAAGAAATAAGTGTTAAGATACAGAGGAAAAGGAAGCCTATGCACTATTCCTGGGAAACTCAACTGGTCCAGCCACTGGAAAAAAGTATAGAGGTTTTTCAAAAAATTAAAAATAGAAATTCCATATGACCCAGCAATTCCACTGCTGAGTATTTATCCAAAGAAAATTAAAACAGTAATTCAAAAAGATATGCACTTGATGTTCATTGCAGCATTATTTGCAATAGCCAAAATATGGAAGCAATTGAAGTGTCCAATAATAGATGAATGGATAAAGAAAATGTGGTATATGTATGTGTGTGTGCATCTATATGTAGATGCACACACACACAATTTTCCTCATAAAAAGGAAAGTTGGCCATTTGCTATGGATCTAGAAGGCATTAGGACAATTGAAATGTCAGAAAGACAAATACCATATGATTTCACTTACATGTGGAATCTTAAAAAAAAATGCTGAAACAGATTCATAAGTACAAAGAAACAAACTTATGATTGCCAGAGGAGGGGGTGATGGACATAATGGGTAAAGAGAAGTGGAGATACAGGTTTCCAGTTATGGAATGAATAAGTCATGGAGATAAAAGATACAGCATAGGGAATGTTGTCAATGGTACTGTAATAGCTTTATACATAGATGGCATCTATACTTGTGGTGAGCGTCACATAATGTGTAGAGGTGTCAAATCACTATGCTGTAAATCTGAATCTAATATAACACTGGGGATCAATTATACTTCAGTTAAAAAGAATTAGAGTTATTCCTAACTCTAATTATTCAGCGGACATTAAAAGAAAAATATGTAAATGCTATGAGCAACTCTATGCCCACAAATCTGATAACATACATGAGATTTTTCAGTCTCTTGAAGAATACAAACTATTAAAAGGGAAACTATTATATTAAGGGAAATAACCTGAATAGCTCTTTATTAAATATGTTCAACAATTTAAACCCTTTCTCCCTCCAAAAAAAGTACTGGACTCTAGATTTTACAGGTGAAATCTACCAAACACTTAACAGAGTATGGCCTTTTTATCCAGAAAGTATGAGAGAATAGTTTTTAACTCATTTTATTATGTCAGACTTATAATATAACTATATGAGGACATAACAAAAAAGGAAAACTATAGTCCAACATTTCTCATGAACACTGACATGAGTATCCTTAGCATAATATTAGCAAATCAAACCCCAAAATATATAAAAATGATAATATATCAAAACCAAGTTTCATGTATTCTACAAATGCAAGGCTCACTCAACATTTGTGAAGCAATCTTTGTAAATTATCATTTTATCAGATCAAGTAACATAAGCCATGTAATAATAATCTATATAGAAAAAAATCATGAAAAATCTCAAAAAAACAAGAGTAAAGGGGAACTTCAGTAAGCTAGTAAGTGGAATATGTAAACCAAAATAAAACAGAACAACTTACAGTTAATGGTGAGAAATGAAACACTTATTCCCTAACAATTTGGAACAAGGCAAGGAAGTGCTCTTTCAACACTGCTTTTCAACATAATATTAGAAATCCCCACTAAAGTAGTAAGATAAGAAATAATGGAATGTATATAGCTAGGAAAGAGATACATAAACTTCATAGATGGCAAGATTATCAAATCTAGAAAATCAAAACAAAAATTCAAAAGTTCTGAAACTAAGCAGTGAGTTGGCAAAGGTCAATGGATACAAGGAAAATAAATGAAAGTCAATTCCTTTTTAATATGCCTGCAATGAACAACTAGAATTGGAAATTTTTTAAAGTACCATTTAAAATAACATCAAAAAATGAAATACTTACATAGAAATCTAAAAAAAAAAAAAAAAAAATTCTTTAAGCAGAAAAACCAAAGGAAGAAATAAAGGAAGGTCTAAATAAATGGACTTTATTTTTTGTCCACGTGTTAGAAGACACAATGTTATTGAAATGTCACTTCTTCTCAACTTGATCTATAGATTCAATGCAACCATAATCAAAATCCTAGTGAGCTATTTTGTAGATATTGAAAAGTTGATTCTACAGTTGATGGGGATATGCAAAGGACTAAACCTAGTCAACACAATATTGAAGAACAAAGTTGGAGGAGACTCAATACTTACTTTCAAGTCATATTATAAAGCTGTGGTACTCATAACAGCATAATATTGGTGAAAGAATATACACATAGATCAAATGGAACAGAAGAGAGAACACAGAAACAGACCCACACAAATACAGTCAGCTGAACTTTGACATAAGAGCAAAGATAATTCAATGGAGGAAAAAACAGTCTTTTCAAAAACATGTGCTGCTACAATTAGATATCTGTATGCAAAAGAAAAAGAACATAGACCTTCTGCCATATACAAAAATTATCTCAATTATATCAAAGTCTTAAATATGAGAGGTAAAAATATAAAACATCTAGAATAAAACCTATGAGAAAAGCTATATGACCCTGGGCTTAGTGATGTTTTTAGATGTAACAGCAAAAGCATGATCCATGAAGAAACAAAAAAAAGGACAAATTCGATGTATTACTACTACAAACTTGTTCTATAAAATTTACTGTTTAAAATATGGAAAACTCACAGGATGGAAGAAATTATCCTCAATATTTTTTTTAATCTGATAAAGAACCTGATATAGAAAATATACAAAGAATTCAAGATTCAATAAATGGATCCAAAAGTTCAATTACACGTTCAGAATCTCTGATCATACACCACACCAAAGAAGATATACAGATAGCATTTAAGCGTACAAAAAGATGCTCATTATTAGTCATTGGGGAATGCATATTGAAACAAGATACAGTAGCCATTAAACATCAACAAGTTCTCAAAATTGTGAGTGAGAGGGAGGAGTCAAGGTGGCGGAGAAGTAGGAGGCTGAGACGACATCAGCCAGCAGGAGATCAGCTAGATAGCCTATCAAACCATTCCGAACACCTACAAATCCAACAGGAGATCGAAGAGAAGAAAAACAACAATTCTAGGAACAGAAAATCGACCACTTTCTGAAAGGTAGGACCAGCGGAGAAGTGAATCCAACGCGACGGGAAGATAGACCCCAGGGGGACGGGCCGGCTCCCGGGAAGCAGCGGAGCACAAAATCAGAACTTTTAAAAGTCGGCTCCACGGAGGGACATCACTCCAGAGGCTAAACTGGGGTGAAGACCTCACGGGGACAACGTGGACTCAGGTCCCACGGGGTCACAGAAGGATCGGGGGTGTCTGAGTGTCGCAGAGCTCACAGGTATTAGAGCGGAGAAGTCGGCTGCGGAGACAGAGCCGAGATTTCCTAGTGGTCTGTGACACGGACCGGTGCTCTGTGGCACTGGCCGGTGCTCTGTGCGAGGGGTCCCCACAAGATCCGGGGAGACTCCGACCCGGGAGAGCTCAGGGATCTACGGGGTCCGGAGACTCCAGGTGGGACTCTGCCAGAGACAGAGACGCTTGGTCACAGGCTGGGTGAGCTCGGAGCACTCCCAGAAGCCAGTGAGACGGGACTGCTTAGGCACGATTTTCTCTGAACGCGGTCTGTGGGCGCGCGCGGTCTGCGGGTGCGCGCAGTGGCGGTGGGCCCGCGGTGTCGGCGGCCCGCGGGGTCTGCGGGCCTGCGGTGTCTGCGGGCGTGCAGGGTCTGCGGGCGGACGCGCGCACGCACTCTCCAGCGCAAACGTGGGCTAGGGAGACTGGAGGGATTAAACGCTTTTCTCTGAAGGCGCACTGAAGACTGGGGCCCCTAGCCCTCGGCTCCTCTGAACCAGAGATTGGGAGGCCGCCATTGTCATTCCCGTCCTCCAGAACTCTACAGAAAGCGCATTCAGGGAACAAAAGCTCCTGAAAGCAAACCTGAGAGGATTACTTAGCCCGGCCCCTGGTAAGGGCGGTGCAACTCCGCCTGGGGCAAAGACACCTGAGAATCACTACAACAGGCCCCTCCCCCAGAAGATCAAAGAAATCCAGCCAAGACCAAGTTCACTTAACAAGGAGAACAGCGGATTCTTATCTGGACAAAATGACAAGGCGGAAAAACTCACCACAAAAAAAAGAGCAGGAGACAGGACCGAAGGCTAGGGACCTAATCAATACAGACATTGGTAATATGTCAGATCTGGAATTCAGGATGACGATTCTCAAGGTCCTAGCCGGGCTCGAAAAAGGCATGGAAGATATTAGAGAAACCCTGTCAGGAGAAATAAAAACCCTTTCTGGAGAAATAAAAGAAATAAAGTCTAATCAAGTTGAAATAAAAAAAGCTATTAATGAGGTGCAATCAAAAATGGAGGCTCTTACTGCTAGGATAAATGAGGCAGAAGACAGAATTAGTGATATAGAAGACCAAATGGCAGGGAATAATGAAGCAGACCAAAAGAGAGACAATCAACTACTGGACCACGAGGGGAGAATTCGAGAGATAAGTGATGCCATAAGACGAAACAACATTAGAATAATTGGGATTCCAGAAGAAGAAGAAAGAGAAATAGGAGCAGAAGGTATACTGGAGAGGATTATTGTAGAGAATTTCCCTAATATAGCAAGGGT